>CM043020.1:21725491-22030919 GCA_023690525.1 Holotrichia oblita | reverse complement strand
ATGGTTGCGGTGCCTGAGATCCGCATATGGAACTTGTTTAATGTAGCTTGGTTTTTGTTAGATGGTATTTAAATCTGCGTTAATTGCTTCAGTAGATGAGACTACGTTCTCAAAAAACTGATTATCAACAGTAGGGTTATCGAGCTGGTTCCGGATTCACATAGCCGAAGACGGTTTCTAGCAGACTAACCGAGAATGATAAATTTTTAATACTATTCTTATTTCTCTAACTATATATGTGAAACCCCAGCATGTCAAGCAATTTTACCCATACTCCATTATGTATATAATATATCTGGACAAAAGCTCACATCGGGTAGCCGAATAACTTGATTCGTTTAAATAGAACCGAAGAGAACCGAGTAGAAACATTTAGAGTCCATCCAGTTCCGGGTGCCCGGAACCGGACAACCGTTTTTAAACGACAGTAGTAGTCATCAACATGTAAATGAAATTTTCGAACATAAAAAAATCAAGAAAGATAAACTGCAAAACGGAGAGGTTCCAAAATTGAGTCCTGCAGAACTCCAGAACTAACATTTTAACATCGTGAAGAATCAATAAGAGGCTGTGGTGTCCAGACTTAACGTAAACTTTAGAGAAATCAAGAAGGCTAAAGCAGTAACGCATCACAATCACAAATAATCTGTTTATTTCAGTAAGGAGTTACTCATAACTTTCAGCTATCAGAATCGAATGCTTAAACAAACTTGGACGCCTGGTCTTGACCATTAGACGTTATTCGCCGGTTGAACCAGACCTAGTATAACAAAGGAAATGGCAAGTATGTATCGTTCTACAACTTGTCAAATCTTCGATATTATTTTTTGAATAGGTAGGCTTAAAGTAATTGCGGAGATCGTATAAAGCAAGTATTAGTTGATAATGTACGTTCTGTGAACATTGGATTTTCGGATTGGAAACTAACTAAACTTAAAGTGATTAATTGCATTTCTATTCTGCAATGTGTCTGGTATATAATTTCTTTGCTTATAAATGCATACTCTCATCACTTTTATCAGACAGACATAATCAGAAATTTATATACACCATATTCTCGGCTTTAATTGGTGTAAAAGTGGAGTTGGGAATTGATAACTTGCGTAACTGACATCATCCGCGATATCTTGTTGCAATTCATATAAATGCATCCATAGAAATGTTTGTGTTCGTAAAAGGAAGTAGTTACCAAAAGTATGTATTCTACACTCGTATGTATGTATGTTTCAAATCGAAAAAAAAAATCGTAGTCAGCTAGGCAATTGAAAACTATAATATACATATGTAATAAATGAATCCTATTTTCTTATTTAATAACTTATAGCTATAGAATATACATATAAACTATTAATTGCTAAGCTAGTAATCGAGACTATTACACCCGGACGTACTTTCTAATTCGACGAATAAAGATTTAATTCAGCGGAAAAGCAAAAAACCACCGGAGGCATAATTGCTTCGGCAAGTCTTCGTATGCGAGTATGTGGTTTTTGTCGTCGTCCCTTGCGGCACAACCGCACACTTTCTACACACGCGAGATGCGACCGACCAGTATCAACTTCGGTATGTCAACCAACCTCAGTGGCGTTCGTATACTAGAGCCAAAAACGTAGTTAGTGATTTCTTGACTTTTGACAAAGTAAAAACAGCATAAAATAACGGTCACGCTTGCTGGTGGTACTATATTGATGAATTCGTTTGGCCGTGTGCTAATATTGTCATTATTGATAAGACAAAAGAAAATCCGACAGTCATCCAGAACTTTCGTTCAATCAATATGATCTTTTACTAAGATACCGTAACTGTAATGCTCTAGATGTTATTACTACGGAATCATGGTATTGATATTTTTCAAATAATGATCAAAAGCATGACGCAAAGTTATTTACCTAAGCTCAGCCCAAATACCTCTTAGAATACTTAAATGATTTAATTTTGATTATTTTTCTTCTGTAATTTGCAAGCTGCAGTTTTCCTGAAGACTGACAAGTAAAAGTTCAAATCGGAGACAAGTGTGGAACATTGAGTTGAATTTTCTAGTATGTAATACTCGTATTTGTTATACCATTTCCGTCACATAATAGTTCAATTTCAGTTAAAAAAATAACCAAGTTTGTTATTTTAACTAAATTGATCAAACTGAACTAACCAGATAACACCTTATTTTTTGAGAAACAAATGTTAGGAATAAATCAAATTTTAGTTCCAGTACGTCTTAGCATTTCACAGTCAATGAAGGTAAAGAAAGAACAATACATAAGATACAAACCTTTGTTAAGATCAATGTGAAAGAATATGATTAAGAATTTCGAGGACATTTCAGGATCTCAGAAGAAACTGCATTATTTTACTGGGCAAAGTTGAAAATGATTCTGTTATGGTACAACACACATTTGGTGGTCAAAAATATCATCTGGAAAGGCATTATCATTGACCTTATGGCTCTTGAACAATTAAGTATCATTTCGGAAAACATCTAACCAGTTCAATGTAACTCCACTCTCACTCCAATATTACTAAAACTTATTAAATGGTCAACAAAAGATATTCGATGAGCATATCCAAATATAAATTAGTTAGTGGTTCCGTTCAAAGATAATAGACGTTTGAATAACAATCAAAAATTATTTAATTGAAAATATTTTTAAAAGGTTAAATCATTTAAATTACAGATACATTTAATTACACAGAAATGAAACTTGTAGATTTATAGAAGGATCAGTTGAACAGAAACAGCACAAGCACAACATTCAAATACACTCCTTACTAAGAGGTATGATACATTCGTAACAGAACTCCATAATGTGAATTGGTGGGCAACCAAAACTTAATTAAATAAACGTATACAGCATAAGACCATAAATGTCTTTAATAGTCTACTAAACTCTCAAATTGTTTAGATTTACATTGGACATATACTGACTTCCAGAAAGACGGACAGACATCCTAGAAGTTGTCGAATGATTTTATTAATAAGATATCAGGAAACGTTTATGGTCATTAAACCGATTGAATGATTAAAATGTGAAGTTACCATCTAGCCAGTCCACCGTTTTGCATGCTATTTCCTTAGCACATAGTAACTATAAATTTGGTGTTTTAGACGATTTAGTAACTGTTTAGTGTGCAAATTGAACGGTTGTTACGTTACAAGGTAAGTATGCACTTGGTAATAGATTCAAATAGTTCGTCAACATCAACATAATTGTCCAATTAAGCGATTGCTTGCAACGTTTTGTACCCTTGGTATGAGAGAACCGGACTATCGCTAAGAGAAATTGCTCGTCAGTGTAAACCGCAGTGTTTCAACGGTATTGAAGATGTTGGTGCAAATGGTCCGAGGAAGGGGTTCAACATCGTCGCCTTGGATCTGGACGTCCTCGAAGGACTACAGATCAACAATGGCCTGTGTGATCGTTGTATTCATTTTGACCATTGACTGAATTCCTCAGGGATTCTGATAGTCGGACTTCTTAGAGTACGCAGATTGCGTGCGAGACTTGAGATCATCAATAATTTGATGTTGCAGATTCATAGATGTAACTGCTATATGCATTAGATATCTCACAATGGACTATGCGGCGAATCCGTTGAAATTCCATTTTATAGTATTACCAGTCTTCTTCCATTTCGTAAGATAATACTGCTTCGTCTTCAAATTTCGCTTTATGGCAATAGTAAACCACGGATAATAACTATGAATGGAGCTGATGACGAACTGTGGAACAGACATATCAAACGTGGAATAAAGCCTTTCAGAAAGATACTCTACACATTTGTTAACGCCATCAAAATTGTCAATATGTGACTAGTCGATAGCAACTAAATCGGAATATAATCTTCTAAAATCTGTTATGAATTTAATACCATTTTTCTTGTTCTCCATGCTGGATGTGTGATTTTATTTAACTAAATTTATGTATGATTATAGTATATACTATAATATTTCTTGGTAGTCGTGGCTATTCCGTGAAGATCGGTTCTGTAACATTATCAAATAAAAGAATGGGACCTACGGAAAATTTAATATAATATTTAAAACGTTAGTGAATTACAATTTGGTGATTCCATCCCTTCTACACACTAAATTAGGATTGAAAACACTAGAAAAAGAAGGTAACTGTTTTAAGTGCTTAAGAGATACGTTTTCAACGCTCTCTGATGCAAAAGTTTGCGAAGAAATTGGTTGGTCCACAAATTAAGAAGCTTTTCAAAGATGAAAATTTCGAACGTACCATGATTAATTTAAAGCTGGCTGCATGGACTTCTTTTCACATTCTTTAGACATTTCTGCAAACATTTTTCTAGGACGTCGAATGTCGCTCAAAGTTCATTTTTTGCAATCATATTTGGATTTCTTTCCTGTTAAGTTAGAAAAGATGAGTGAAGTGTAGAGGAAAAGATTCCATCAAGATATTATAGAAATGTAAAATCAATATCAGGGTAGGTGCCATCCCGTTATGGTGGGACATTATTGCTGGTTTCTCATTAGAGAAAGCAACAGCCAACATAAAAGCAAAAATAACTGTGATATATCAGCAATTTTTGTTTGTGAACAGTTAAGTATTTTTGTATTCTTGATACTAATTAAACGTTCTAGTATCTGTTATATCAAGATTTAACTTCTATTTAACATAATTTGTAAATAAATGTTTGCAACAGTTATTCAAGGAAAGGTAAAGAAATATTCGATTTACAAGCAGATGTAGTTCGAAGAAGCAGTTGTGAAAGAACCACATAAAAGACAAGAATGTTGTTCAGACAAAACATTGCAACTACCGGTGAAGATTCATTAGACAGGAAACTATTAAACTTTACTCTAGAGAACCATCTAGCAGCAAAACTAGATGTTTAGTTATAGTATATAAGAGAATTCTAAAACGAATAGCTAAGATTACAATTACAAACAATAATCTACAAATAATTTCAAATCCTGCCAATAGAAAGAGAGACAGATTTCCAGAAACAACATGGCATCTATTAAACAAAATATCGTGCTAATAGTAGTTACTTTGCTTATGAGTTGTACCGAAGCTTTCGCTATTATGCCTTTTGAGTATGTCACTTTAATACTGAGTTATGATTCTAATTAGTTTCAGTTAATGTCTTGACCATAATAAGAATATAAAACGATGTACATGCAAATTTCAAACTAACTTCCTCACAACTAATTGACTCTCGTCGTTTTGTAAGGAATAAGACTCCAATATATATGTTTTCAATTTTGTTCTCAGTTCTGTCTAAATGCTTTTTCCTATTTGATTGTTGTTATGAAGTAAATAGAATAATAATTTAACTAATTACATACATAAACGTCTAAAATACATACAAAAACGGTTCCACTTTAGCCAATATTATATGGTAAGTATTTAAAACACAATATTTTTTTAAATTCCTTCACAAAGTTGAATGTCATCCTTACCAGATAACTTCAAAGTTTTCTATTAAAGTCAGGTAGGTGACTGTCTTTTTCAAATCTTCAGGTAGATGATTGAATTGATATCTCCCTGCATAAAATTTATTTTTTCATATAATGAAGTCTTAAGATGATGCATTTTGAATAGATTTCTGCATCTCGTGGGATAGTCGTACATAGCTGACTTTCTCTTAGAACCTCTTTTGTGGTACGATGTATACATTAATAGATTGATAGATACAGAGAAATGTCTTATCTAATACAATGTATTATTTTCAATAAAACCATTCATATACATATTGAAACATGTTCCCAATAACCCTTCCGTCTGAAAGAGTACGATGCTACGACAGCGCAAGTTATAATCCAGAACAATTTTATAAAGCTCTCATAAAGCTGCTTATACACTGTTCAGTATTCACAATAAGTCTACTAGTTTTATACTGGAGTGTGAACTACTTACTAGCCTTTATCGTCTCTCCTACAACTGTAATGGTGATATCATCTGTGTATAGTACCACATAGCCAAAGCTTAAAAATTAAATTTGTGACGATTAACTAAAATGTTAGTCTAGTATCCCCAGATTAACATTAAACGTCTTAGAATACACATTTTCAACTTTCACGCATACAATCTCGCAATTAGACTTAACAGATTATATTTGTGACATTTATAGAATATCTACAGTACCACCTTGAGATTATTTTATCCAAATTTTTCTAAAACGTAGCAATAAGTTACATTCACTCGACGCCACTGATTAACCGTAGCTAGGTGATTGTGGGAACGTATTTTTTAAGATTGCACAGGAGTTCTTGGTGCTTGTCTCGACCCAGAACTTGAAATTCTTTTGCACGTCTTATTGCTCGTGCCGTATGGCCGCAGTGCAACGAAAACAATGTCGGCTGCTACCTTTTTTCCATAAGAATGTTCAGCGCATATTAAACTGGGTACGATACGAGATGCGGCAGCTGCGTGAAAAACGCTGGAAATGAATATTGTATGGGTTCAAGGAAATTACTCCTTAGACCAGAATATTGGCTTATTTTCGCCTACATTATGCATTCGCGCATGAAATAGATTTATATCACGGATGCACGTGAACGTACGCCTAAACATTGTGTATATAGCGATATTCGTTTTTTTTGTTTAATTTCTCTTGTTATACCAGAAGCCAAGGTATGTAGATTTGAAGTCTAGATAGTATTTTTAATCACATCCTATTCATATTTTATACACCCAATATTCCTCACTTATTTTATTAATATAATTATCCTTATTAAATAATTAAACATCGTTGGATGAAACAAGTAAATTTAACATTATCCTGTTTGAATAAAAATTACGTCGCATATTTATGTCGACTGCCCTTGAAACGTGGAATCTCTGTTCATTATTCATATAACTGCTTTAGTAAGATCTCTAACGTGGCTTAATTTTTTAACTAAAACAATATATCAGTGTTCCACACTCACGAACCATATCGGATGCTACTATGAAGTGAGAACACATTATACGATATTACAGGTATTGAATTACTAAAAGGCGATCTCTGTGGTATGAGTTTGTCACAACATAAATATCTTTTTAACGAGAAGCATCAATTACTACTGAACTGTTACTTAATCTGTTTGCTTTAACTTTGCTGTTTGTTTTTAAGGATCCTCCTCCAAGCTGTTCTCATCGTAATTAATTAATTAATTTGGGGAGGCTGTTGCATCTTTTATAGCACTATCGACAAGAATTTCATTCATTTCTGCTTCCTCAATATCTTCCTCAATTGTTACCTCTTCGATCTGTCCCTGTAGTCTTGCTATATGTAAGATCTCTACTCCTTTTGACATGCTTCTCCTGGCTTAAAACATTGAATCAAATCATGTTCAATTCCTTTCGGACATGTACTTAGAACACACGCTTTAAATGATTTAATTATCATTGAAGTAAATAGTCGCTTCCATGCATTCAAAATCCATTGTAATAGTAATCCTTTGACTGAATCCTCTTCGCGTATATTTCTTTTTGTACAGATCCCAACATCCAATTGTCATGAAACTCCGTTATATTCTTCGAAAGATGGATTTCAAACAGTCGATATTAAGGTCTTGATTCATCCAACCATTTTTGGAACTTCTTACAATAACATCGTTCGCTTCTTCGAACTTTTTTACTTGTCGTATCTGCTTTTGTTGCCAATATAATGGTAACATGTTACTTTTCAGGACCAGTCGAATGCATTGGTAAGGATTTAGACCCAATTAGAGGCACGGTTGTATTTGAAATCATATCGAAAACAACGTTAGTCCCGTTTATTGCAACAATTTAATCATCTCTTACATTTTCGTTCTTATATTTTCGTATTTTTGACACATTTCTTATTCAGATCTTTCTTATTCAGATCATCGGAATCTTTGCGAGCCAAAGAGATTCTATACAACGCAATGGCAAATACTGTCTGTAACCAACCATTTCTAGCATCAGTTAGCATGCGAATTATTTTCCAACACTACAAACTATTTCGCATGTCTTTTTGAATACTGCATCGTAATGCTCTAATAATTGTCTTCTTTGTTCCGAAAATCCATCAAAAGCTGTTCTATCTAAAATATTTGAGAGCTTTTCGGCCAACGCCTAAGTGTTTCCTTCTACATCTATTCAACCATAGCACAGTTGAAAGATTTGTAAATTTAAATAGATGTAGAATGAACATGTATAAACCTAAAGTCGCTTCTTAGTTTCTCGAGTCACGCAACCTCTTTTCGTCCACGTTATTTGCAGAATAATTACCAACTTCTTTTGCCCAATTAATAACAGACTTAAATTCTAAATCATAGCTTTTGTGTTTTCTTTTACTCTTCATCCCAAAATAATTGTAACGCAACTTGTTGTTAGACTTGATACAAAACAACATTACATAATTTCAATATCACATAGAGATTTCAATCAGAATGCAGTTGACGGGAATTTCCTGCCTACATATCTAGCGTTCATCGTGGCCACATTGAATAAAATTTATAATTTAAAGCTTCTAATTTGCAAATCTATATCTATAACCATTTAAAAAATAGAGCATTGATTCCATCTTGTGTGATCCTGAGTAAAATAAATTAATTTCTGGTTTTTGTATTTTCTTCTTTGACAGTAAGGTGACAAGTAACCCCAATACTTTTTAATAAAAAGGCATGCCTTGTGACTCCTCCTTGAAAAGACCATTTCAAGAGAATTACAACGCACTATTTACTTTTCTCGTAAACTTTTGAAAGTTATTTATATTAAAACAGCAAATTGCAAAATAATTTTATTTGTGAGCATTTTTCCACAATATTCGTTCATTAGAGAGTTATTTTATTTAATATCGCGACATTTTTGTGCTCTCTGTTTTTATGTTGTCGCTGTAAATGTGAAGTATTATTACTTTGTTAAAATCGTCGCAGAGAATTTAATAATAAACCTAACTTGGTGTAGAGACAAAAGGCTAGCTCAAAAAGAGGTTGGAGAGATGCCCCAGAAGTTGGGCATGGGAGAAATGTTCTGGCCTTCTAAAATTAGTGAAGACAGTATATTAGATGTAGGAGCAGGCCGCTGCGAGCGGGCGTGCAGGCGTAACTGCACAAGGGCGGCATTTTCAAAGGGGCGGCAAAATCATATCGAAAGGAAAAACAAAACATTGTCATAATTTGCATGTATACAATTGTACAGGGGGCGGAAGAGCGGCATTTTCAAGAGGCCGGCAACGGCGACAAAAACATTTATAAAGAAAAACAAAACATTGTCATAATTTGCATGTCAACAATTGTACAAGGGGCGGCCTAATCGGTATTGCAGGGGGCGTTCAAACAGCTAGCGGCGGGCCTGTAGCAGTAGCGTTTGAAAAAATCTTGGGAACTACAGCTAGATAGATATATCGTGAAAATTTTATTAGTCATAAATGGTATAGAGGAGACCAAAGAAGAAGATCCTGGGGTCAAACGATCCTACAACAGTTTGTCGTCACTGTATGACGACAGCACCTTCCGACTTGGCGAAATGTGTTTGATATAAGGTAAGCATTTTGTTTTATTCATGTTTATCACTAAAAACAGTTATATATTTAAATATTCGATAGTAGCTATGAGGAAGTATACTCTAGTGATCAAAAAACTTGTATAGTTTGGATAACTTAGCCCGTTAAATAAAGTTAGGTTAACTTTATTATGCCGCTCACAAATGGGGCAAAAAGATCCCTTAAACAATGAGGCAAAATTATTAGAGGGATCGTTTACCCCACTAATAAGCAATAGGTATTGAGGTAATTTTATTGTTATTTTTTCGCATTAGGGAGAGAATCATATATAAAAAGAATTTACCATAATTTTGTTTCAGATCGCAACAATGGTCAGGAATTATGTAAGGCGAATCAACAGCCAGTCATGGAATATAGGAAGAATGGAAGCAGCAATCCAAGCTGTAAATTTTCAATTAGTTTTGTAAAATAAATATGCTTTAGAAAATGACTTGCTAGTTTTATATCCGCAAACTTAGCGTTGCGTCGGGGAAAAACCAAGAAAATTTCATATACATTAAACAGGGAACCATTTTGCCCCGAGTAGCGGGGCAAAACGATTATTTTGCGTATGTCTACATACTGGCTGAAATATCAAGGTCAACTTAACAAGAAAATATAAAAATATAAACAAAAAACAACATATGAAGCTACATGCTTGCAAAAAAATATAAACTCCTAACTCTCAGTAGATGTGACATCTAAGGCCAAAACTATTATGGGATCTTCTTGCCCCGGTCTCCCCTACTAAAAATATTGAAATGTTCAAACAAGCAACTTTATAAAAAAATGCAAACAATCCAAGAGTTATTTGAAGACGATACAAATTGCAGGACTCAGTTTTGTGAATTTTGCCTGAGAAAAATCTGTTGGATCAGGCAATCAAGTAATAAGGCGATGGTAATTTGACTAGAGATGGGTACAAGGAATTTCGTAAACACAAACTAGTTCTTGGCAGATACGATATCCTGATGTCACACTCTTTAACTTTATCTTATACGAGCCCTGAAAACCAATATTTATGTAATGAAACCAGAAAACCTGGACTATTACCTAGACTTTGCCAACATGTCACATTTTGAGTTTCTTTACATTAAAATGACTTAAAAGCTTTCATATTATTTAATTTGCATTTCTACTTTTAATGATCAAAAAAAAATACTCGTAGTACACTGTAATCCCTTGAAAGGAGGAGTTACAAGACATATTTTTTCAGTAAAAAATATTGAGCTTAATTCTCACTCCCCTGCCAAAAGAAAAATATAAAAACCACGTAAAGTGGAGCAAACGTTAAACATAAAAATCGACGTATCTCAGGAAATTTCAGGAAGATCCACAGACACGAAATAGCGTTAATGTATGTGTTCAATGTTGGGTCGGTAGGGCACTCCTTTGAACTATTGATAGTCTCCATAGCTTTGAAGGTCGAATAGCCATTGTTATAACCTTTCTTTTCAAATGTTTTTGAAAATTATTTCTTGACCATTTCCTTAACTATTCTCCTGATCTTCTTCGTTGGATATTTCTTCTGTTTGATGTAGACATATGAATCCAGTAAGTGATAAACTGTCTTTTAATCACTTCACGTAATACGACTGCCCTTATGCTGCTTTCACTTTCGTAATATTGTGTTCATTAGGTATTGTTCCGAAAATTATAACCAAAAACAATCTTCATCTACGTTTTAAACCATGAACAAAGTGGTAGCATGGATACAAAATGTTTATCATCAGAAATGGGACACGGCAAAGTCAAGAGTATTCTCTGCAACGTCTAAGGTGCTATTTAGATCAAAACTGTAGTCTGAATGATTATTGTTCTGCTCAAACTTATACGGAAGCCTTGTCGAATCAAATCTAGTCTTGTTCCATTTACAATCAGTAGTTACTTTGATTTGAAAGAACAATCTTGATAAACACCATGAACATAGGACGCATTACATTGAAATTAATTAATATAACAATGGCTAAATTACTACTAAACTCATGTGTAAAACGTCTAAGCTTTTGGTAAATTCATTTTCTTGCTAAAGCATGAAAACACAAAAAAATTGCAAATACGCAAAAGTAAAGACAACAATTTAAAAATATCTATTTATCCAAATACGACAAACACGATTATCCAATCGCGCTGGAACTAATGCTCCCACAATCGTGAATTAGTCTACATACACACGAACATAGAAAGATAACCGAGCGTTTCCCACCGTATACTAGCTATAACAAACTTGGTCTTTGTGTCAGAGAAATATGTGTCACTCTAATCGATGGTCATTTTTTTAAATTGAAGGTATGTCGCTAGCCGTTTCTCTAATAACACTATCTTATATCACCTAACGTGTTATACTATAACTTATAAAATGACTAATTTTTAATACAAACTAAATAATAGGTTTATTAGCCCACACGACGGGTATCTATAGATAGTTTGATTATAGGAGAAAACGTGGCATTTATTTGCAATCACTTCGATTATAATCTATTGAAATATCCTGTTATTATCCTGCTATACGTTACGATACCAGTGTTTATTTTTTTATATTCATGATATTTCTGGTATCGTTTTTTAAGGTGAAAATAAATTAAAATGAAAACAAATCTAACAAATGAATATATGAAAAAGCAAACAAAATTCTAGCTGATTTTATATCTAATTTAATACATACATATATGAGAACTGTAATTCCATCTTTATAGATGGAATTCTCTCGCCAGACAATCGGATTATTCAATAATCGAAATCAATTTATCTTGTTTTCTATAGCTGTCTTAATTACCAATATGCCTTTCTAGTTGCTACCATTCAAAAGAAATCTATTTATAGTTGAGGTTATGTATACCGTATAATTACATGTACCACACAACAACTATAAACTATATATAGGACGTATACGGCAACAATATATGCGGTGTATTATCCTAAGGATTACAAAATTGTATTTGATGCGATAAATTATAAAACGAACAATAATATCAAGGTCTTTTCTTAGTATGTGGCATTGCAATACTTCATTCGTTCTCAAACAGAAGCAATTTTACAACCAACAAGGTCGCGTGTTTTTGTCATTACCACTGGAAGAAAGGAAAAAGATATGGACACAAAAATTGACAGCTTCTCAATACTTCGATTTCGTTATTTACGCATTCGTATGAAGCTTTTTGCAACGCTATAATAAAGCTTGAAATTGGTATATTCTTGAAAATCATGTAAATGACAATTACTGTGGTTAAAGCTTAATGGAACAAATTATTCTGTATTTTGTTTACTAGGCGTTGCAAATTGTTATTCAATACGTGATAAATTCATGCTGTAGGTGCTAGTTACTGAAGGCCTAGTGCGAACTGAAGTATTACCTCAAAATCAGCTTTTATCATCACACTTTCTATAATTAATAAACTTTATTAATTCAAATACTAAATTGAATCAAGCAACTTCTTTTCGTTTACATAATACTATTTTGAATAATGTGCAACTCATCTTAATAAAATGTATATACGGTAATGTGTGTACGGTACACAAAACAAAGATATCCAGAAATGTGATTTACAGCCCTATACTACAATTTAGGATTAACAATGTTTGTTGATTTATCTACCCTAAGACACAATTCCAATGCCTGTCTTTTGATAACAAATAATTGTACTTTATTCATACAAAATTTAATTAATTAATTATCATATCGTGTAGAATACTCTCGGAAATTAATGTAGTTTCTTTTGTGTTCTAATACATTTACATTTCACAACAGCCTCAATAGGTAAACTGCGATAACGTAGAAACTTACATAGAATTGTACTAACTATTAGGTATTCTAAATTGTATCCAAAGATACAGCAATAATAATCAACGACAGTATACAATAATGCAATCTCTGTAATAAACTCGTCACATCATTTCAATTAATAAATATTCATCTTACGGGAGAATATGATTACCATAGAAAAAACTAGCGTAACTTATGACGAGAATATATTTATATAACACAATTACGAGTACTTTATATGAATTATTGTGTAGTACATATTTATAAATTTATTAGTCTTTAGCTACAAAATGCCTACAATTTTTTTAAAGCATTCACACATTTGTTGTGTATGGGTTAAAGTTCCAAAGGCGAAAGCTTACTTCTTTAGTGAAATAGTGTTATGAACTTTAAGTTGGTTGTACATTAGGGGACCAAACAAGGAGCTGAGGCCTGCATAGAAGTTGTTTTTATTGTGCTTTAGGCTTATCACTGAATGAAAACTGGCACACACCACATGCCACTTACTATTCTGTGCAATTCCAGATTACGAAAAAACGCCCAAACCAATGCGCTCAGAATATACAGGGTGAACAAAATCAAGTGAACGGTGAGTCATCTAAAATGTTCAATTGGGAACAATGAGTAATTGGCAGCAATTCTGTAAAGCTTAGGTATACTGCTTCAGTAATCTACAAATATGCAACCAGAAACGACAAAATAACAGCAAATGAAAACAACAAAATGACAGGAAACGAAAACAACCAAATGACAGTATGAAAGTACATACTTATTCAATGTAGCTAGCTGTAGAATGTAAAAATCAAGCGAATCAGGAATTTTTATGGTACCACTACACTTCACTTGGTGAATGCTCGCATTGTATGACATTAAATGAAGAAAATTCAGATTCTGAACGACGTAAAAAAGAAAAAGAAGCAGATTTTGATGATACAACTTTTGCACTAAGCTGTTCATCTGGACTTCACTTATTGATTCATGAAGATCTTACGGATTTCATACGAGATTTAAAGTTATCCAAAAAATTATATTTATGGTTGCCGGCTAAAACAATGGAATATTCTTGAAAAGCATGCAAAAATATATACTGATCGTAATTGTCGTTCTCAATTGAAACAATATTTTTCAGAAGAAAATGGCTTATTGTTAGTATTTTGTATAAAAGCTATGGTTGTACATAACAGCAATAAACTATTTTCAGTATATGTAGGTCACTCTGCTAAAATGAATGAAATGAAAACTGTTATATTGAAAAAGCTTTCATGTTAAAAAATAGAACTTTCCTACAATTATGTATGTATATGCAAAAATTTTAAAAACGAATGAAGCAATGAACTCTGAGAACGCTTTGATCAGAAGATTTCAACTATGTAGAAGAGATGTCGAGGCAAATGAAATCGTAATATCTTGGCCGATTATCGTTGAAACATTAAGAGAGAGATACTTTGTTACTCATAAATTTTCACCTTGGTTGACTGATAACGTCAGGCTACTCATGACACTAAGGGATGACGCTGAAACTAGGTTTCGCATGACTAAAAGCCATGCTCATTGGAACTACTATAAAACATTTAGAAATTTTGCTACTTCAGCAATTCGAAATGAAAAGAAAGCTTATTTTGAATTTATTTCCACGGTAAAACCAATACTATCTACAAGCACTTTCAACATCTCAATCTACAGAGTAAAAATCAAACAAAAATTAAAATTCCACCTCATCTCTTTGATGTAAACAAAATTAATACATTTTTTTTGGATATTGGATCAAATACTAACATCCCTCGACAAAATATCAATCATCCACTACGAACCACATCCTCCTTCTCTTTTCAATTTGTCGATTCTGATGTCATTTTAAAATTAATGAACAACATCAAATCTACATCTACTGGACAAGTTGGGCTTAATATAACCATGATTAGAATGTGTTGCCCATTTATTCTAACTTTCATAACGCATATAATCAATAGTTGCATTTTTACAAAATCGTTTCCAATCAGCTGGAAGTACGCTTCAGTAATTCCGTTAGCAAAAAAAACAGATCCAAAAAAACTTTAAAGTCCTCAGGAAAATTAGTGTCCTCCCAACCCTGTCAAAGATTCTGGAATTGTCAGTGGTTCGTGGTGTGCTCCAGGGCTCAGTGCTTGGTCCTCTGTTTTTTGCTATCTATACCAGTAATCTTCCTCTCAAATAAAATATTCATCACTATATATGTATGCGGACGATATCCAATTATATAAATCGTTTTTTCCTCAGAACTGGGGTCTGCTGTTGCTGACATCAACAACGACCTAGATTATATTCACAACTTCTCGAAAGAACGCAATCTAAGACTTAATCCTGCTAAGTCTCAAGTAATTATATTTGGTAACTCTAACGTAGGCAATGAACTGCAGAGCTCTGTGGAGATTAGAATTGATGGTGCAGTCTTGCCTATTGTCAATAGCGTACGTGACTTGGGTCTTACTCTGGACAACCGTTTAGATACCGACATCAAATCAATAGATATATTAATTTATTAAATCATTATTCCTTCATTATTACTTGTGAATATAATTAAAATTCGATATATCAATGAATTCTTTGTTTTTTAGATAATTTTGTTGATAGGCATGGCAATTTAAATTTATATTATTAGTAATTTGACACATACTAAATGTCAATTTCTTCCACTGAAGAAGTTATTTAACAAAAACATATTATTATATATTATGGAATAAATTGGTATTTAATTATTTATTGTTTTATTGACCTACAAGTGGAAATAAATCAGGAATTAAAAGATTATTATTGTTATACATTAAAAATACGGAAAATATTTAAATGTTTGAACTTATAAATTCCTTCCTCAAAAACTGTTCATGGTACCATAAGCATATTTGGTTCTTGAAGATAGAATACTATCAGAATCGCATAGACGAACTAAACAACTATAACCTATCATATTCGAAAATAATGTACTCAAAAAATAAGAGAATAATGATAATGTTGGACTGCTACTGGCACATACTCCCAATAGTCAAGAAAAATCTATTATATGAGGTGTATTATATAAACCTCCCAGTTTCCCCAGTGGGAAATTTTGTTGATAAATATGAAGACTCTAATACTATGTTGTTCTACAGATTATGTGTTTTGTATGGGGACCTCAACATTGATTTACAGGATGGCAGTTCTAGCACATCAAGCGACTTTTGATTATCTACTTGATAGTACAAGCATCTATCAAATAATTTCTGTACCTACTAAAATTATGCAACTGCTTTCTACATTGATTGATTTGATAATATGAGGGCCACTAAAAAAGAAATCTAACTAGAAAAAAACACATGATTTTTTTAATACTTTTTATGTATCAATATATTCTCCTCTAACATCAATGCACTTGCGCTATTTCTCCTATAATGACTTTATCCTTTTGTCAAAAAAATTCACCTTCTTAATCGGTAAAAAATTTGACTGTCTCTTTATGACATTCATCAGAGTTAAAACGACGTCCCGAAGATATTTATTAATAATCTGAAAAGGTAAAAAGACGGAGCCAGGTCAGAACTATAGGAGAAATGGTTCTGCCTCTCCAAAGCTACATTCCTCGATAACTGGTCCGATTTTCGCAGCTTTATGCACATTCGTATTGTCGTGTATCAAAAATATTTCTGGATTACAAATATCTGGATGTTTCAGATTAATTGCTTTTCGCTAGTTCTTTAAAGTATTCCCATAAGTATCTGCATTTATCGTGGTTCTTTTCAGTATATATTCAAGGTGGAGGATGCTCTTAGTGTCTCAGAAAACTGTTGCCATCAATTTTCCATCAGATGCTTGAGTCCTTGTTTTCTTTGGCGATTGAGACCCTTTATGTACACATTCCATTGATTCTGATTTTATATCTGGGTATCAGTGATGCACCCAAGTCTCGTCTCGTATCAAAAGTTGTGTCAAAAAGTCAGAATTCTTTTCTAAAGTTGTGAAATGGCTTTGCGAAATTCCCAACCTACGCAATTTTTGATCGGGTATCAACATCCGTGGAACCCACTATAACTAACCCACATAAACTCCAATCATTCTTCCATAGTTCCATTGTTGTTGAATAATTGTTTTCAGCGACGTTTATTTCACTTAATATGCTAACAGTAGCACTCATAGGAGTGCAGTCTGATTCAGCGCTGACACTAATGCTAAATCTAAATAATGTGCATCCTATCCTTATGTGTTTTAGAATGTTTTCGTGGAAATTTAAGCAAAATAGGTGAAACTATAATTAAAACAGCAATATGTCAAACTTATTCCTTATATTAACTCGAAATGAAACTATTTACAATACATCAGTCAGAACTATTTATCCGGTTTACTTCATAATCGTCATGGACTTCGTTTTTCCCGACAGTATCCCCGACGATATTTTGGCCGATAATCTCAAAATATTTTGCTTATTCAAATACTTCGTTTATTCGATACTTAGAGTTTTAGGTAGACACTCACTAGCATTAATATGTAAGTGCTACTCAAGATAATCCATACCTAAAAATGTCCACAATCTACACATAAATTAAAAGTGCTGTGACTGCTTTATTCTATTAAATATAAAGATGTAAACTGACACAATCAGACAGATTATGTATACGCGTCGAATACTAAAATGAACGTGCAATATCCGTATGTTCTCACATAAATTTCTTTAAGTAATTTTACGGTTAACAAAATGATATCAAAAGTACATCCATAAACGTAAACCATAAACGAGATAATAAATATTTTATTCGTAGTATATAACCCACGAATAAGCACTTACCTGCCTCAGAAGAGTTGCATCCACAGGTTGAAGTAATTTGTTTTATCAGTGATAGCCAACTTAAAACTGTACGTAAATGGATACGTATACAGATAATTACAAAATAAAATAGGCAATATTCACACGCACTTTTATTCGAACTAATCGCTAGACGACTGATTCCTGTAGTAAATTACAGATTATACTTTACAAATCAATACGAAATGCAGCTTAGTGAATGTAAGCCACACATTAACCACAAGTTAAACTTAAAGTTTCTAAAGATAAAATTATCATAAATTATTCAGGTTACACTGTCACTCTTCTTCAACTTCGATTTTAATTGCAGATCAGAGTGCAGACGGCACTTAAGTTCAAGTGAAGCTGCTTCTAAGACCTCCATTTAATCACAACTTGGATTTTTTAAACCCCTCTTAAACAATTTAAAGAATCAGGTATAATTAACCTAACATTTTATAGAAAAAATAGGAATCTAATATTGATTGATAAATTGTAAGTAATTGGAATTATGTATTCTAACCTACAACAAAAAACTATTTCTTATTCAAATCTTAATTGCCTTAATGTGGGTTAAATAAAGTAACAGAGAAAGTTCTATCAGCATTTACAACTTGTAGCATTTATAGATAAATAAATTAATGTGTAGAAACGTATTTCAACACGTTAGGTAAACAGGAAAACAAGAAGAATAGCAAAACGTATTCCAGTTAATTGAAACAAATCCAAAAATGCAACGTGCAACGGAAAGCAATAACATTTTATGAAAACATAAGCATACTGATATTGATGATATGAGCATTTACACAAATCAAAGATTTATATATTTATATTATTTATATACCTAACAAGAAAGGCAGATATTTATGAATATATATAAATGAAGATTATACAAATGCAAATTTGTGCATACGTATCATGCAAGACTTTAAAAGCATGCAAACAATAGATTACAGGAAACGTTAATTGCCGAATTAAATAAATACATATATGCCTGATTTTTAAGCTCATAAAAAAGGTACAACATACGATATTTTAAAAGGTTAAAAAGGTAAACATTAAAAATAATTCCGTATGTTACATAATCATATGGTGCCGTACTATAGCAGAAAATTTTCGTCTGGGAATTTTAATAAACCTTTTCCTGTATGCGAAGCTTTATTAAGTGGGTAAACAACATGTTAGCCTTAGAAACAAAAACTAGCAATCAAAAAGTAACGTAAAAAAATTAAAAAACATATTAGGACTTCTTTCCCGAAAATGTTATCAAAAAAAGTTGTCCGGAATCTTCTCAAACCCGCAAATCCTAAAATTGGTTGAAAACAGAAAATACACATCAAAAATTTTTGAAGTATAATTTCAACTTTATTTTTACAAGATTGCCATGATGAAGCATTGTCAATTCAACAGTCATAGTGGCTTACCGTAGCGGAAAAAGTGGAAAGACTTGTTGGTGAGAGTGTGCATGAAGTATCATCACAAAATTTCTGCCACTGATCTGGAGAAAATCCACACTTTACACAATTATTAATTGCAAAAGGCAATATCCTCAGAAAATTTATCTGGATGTGAAATACAAGATTTCTTTTTCAACTATAACTTTAATAGTTTCAAGTGCGATAGGATATGGAGCTAGACGGAGCAGCAATTCCTAATACAGTCACAATCAGACAATGACTAAATCAAAACTTTTAAAGAAAATGGATAGTTAGGAATAATCGGTTAATTTTATGACAGCCAACAACTCTCAACCTAACCCGCTTGGATTTTATTTATGATCAACTATTACAGCCAAAGTGTACAAAACCTGACCACTAAATTTTCAACAACTTCATCACAGTATTAAAGACGAATAAAAGGCAGTTTAGTAAAGAACCCCATTATTTATTTTTAGGTGTATTTCAACCAAAACTTTTTTTCGAGTTAAATTAGATTAGATTAGATTACTGGAGGGTCGTTAAGGCAATCCTACCTCTCTTCACTGCGACCAACGAGATCTATTGTAAATATCTTTCATCTGTTAGTCCCAATTGATCTCCAAACTTCTAATGAAATTTAGGATCTTCTTGGGAGCTATGACTCTGATGATGCGCCTGTTCAAGGTGACTTTGGCTGGCTATGACCACGCACTCAGACATAATGTGTTCTGGCGTTTCACTATATGCGGAGCAGAATCGGTATTTGTCGTTGGTTACCTTGCCCATTTTCTTGAGGTGATACCTGAGAGGGCCGTGGCCAGTGATAAAAAGCCGTGATGGTGCTAAGGTCTCTTTTCTTGATATCCAACAGAGATTTAGCCTAGTTTTGGAATGTTAGTCCAGTGGGAGATTTTTTGCTTAGTCTCCCACTGTTGAAGATGAGCTTTTATGTGGCTTTTGGTAAGTCTGGTTCCCTTCGCACCCCTAGTATTCTGGTACCTATTTTGGAGTTTGATGAGATTCCATTTTTTTTAAAAAAAAGTCCTAATGTGTTTTCTCAAATTTTTGCATTAGTTTTTTTATCACAGTCGGTTAGTTTTGTTTTCCAAGACTAAAATGTAGTTTGCTCATTTAATCAGAGACTTCGTATACAGAGAAAATATCTTGAATTTCACAAAAAAGCTAAAAGTATCAAAATGTACCATTTGAAGTAATGAATGCAACAAAAGCAATTTAGATACCGTAACATAATGCTACTTTGCAAATCGTTGGTAACTTTACACAAACCAGCGAAATATTAGCAAACTTGAGACGCACTTGCGTCTCAATCATAATATCCCAGACCTAATAGCAGACTGTTAGTAACTATGGCTATATATGTACATATATAAAATTATCTAAATACAAACAAAACTGCAAGAAATTCTGATTCTTCCAGTAAACAAATCTCTCGTCCAACAAGCCGGCCCACGATTTTGCGATCGGCAATTCAATTGTGGACGAGCATATCACCGGTAATCAAGCGTATTCTAGCAAAATAGCAAAAATTAAAAACCAAAAACATATCTTACGTCTGCAACAATTTAATAGTACATAATCGCATTTTAAATTACTCATAACTTGTTCTATTGCAGCCGAAATCCTCACAAAAGAAAATTATTATAAAAGCTTTCGGTTAAGAGAGGTCAAAATTTCTTCATAAGTTCGTGTCCGGTTTCTTATTTGAGTCACTGTAACTAGTTTATGAATTCAAAGCAAAAGAATTCTTCTGCTGACGAAGGTAGCCGGAGAGTTGGAGAGCGTTGTCGCTGGAGGGCTATACGCCGCCCATCCAGGTCTCACCTTAGCACCTTTCCCACGCTGCTACACTGTATCGCACACACCGCGCACTGTTCCCTTTCCCCACTAATCTTCAGAGAGTGACCAAACGCCATTTATGATTTATAGTTTGTGCGTCGTACGAGCACGATTGGGTTTGTGTGCGTGCGTAGAATTTCTTTCACTTGCATTGCACTTTTTTATAGTCCAGATAATTTACGACAAAAGCACAGCTCGCTGTACATACACGTAGTATGTAGGTATTATACATTCCTTTGTAATGACATCAATGACACATAAATGTTGAAATTTTAGCGGCCCCTTACAAAAGCTAAAAGTATAATAAATTGACGATATTATTATACGCATACATATGTACAAATCTAAATAGGCGTTCCAAGTAATAATAGCAGGGATAATATTCTTTCGTTAATCTAAGAATCATAAATTGGTAAGCATAACGAAACCACAAGTGGATGACCAAATAAAATTTACAGTATCCAAAAAAAGGATTTTCACTGCGGTCAATAAGTGTCCAGTACTACATTTTCCGTCTATCTCACACAGAAGATGCCTGTGCCAAACAGTTAGGCTTCAATAAAATTCTGCGTTACTCATCGTTAACAATGGCAAGAACGAGTACAACCCAGAAATGATATTGCCAATTAAAGGAACAACGTCAATTGACAAAAAACGAATTCGACAACGAGAACATAATAGCAACAGCTATAGCAAGGAAACCTAATATAAAGTAGCTTCTAAACTAAATCAATTAAAATCAATTTAAATTCATAACAATAACTTTGTGAATATTTACTTTCAAATCAAAGCTATCCTCAACTTCCAAACAAAATTTTGTAGTCATAAAATGCACTCCAAATCTTCTTTTGCTTTCCTTTGTGGCTTGCTCTAACTTCATTTGACTTCCATGTGGTAATTTCTTTGGTATTGCTCTTACAAATTTGTTTCACACATGGTTTATTCCAAAATATTCGATAATAACAAAGTAATTGGTGGGCATACTGAGTACTTCCTTATTTAAGATACAGTATAAGAGCTGGTACTATTGGAAACTTATACGGCCCAAACATATAAGGGATGAAGAGTGAAGGATACATCTCTAGATTTAGTTGTGACAAGACCTGTATTAGATAAATTAGAACTGTTTTCTGATGAATAAAGCAGGACCTAATTCTTTAGGACATTTATGCAAACAAAATATAGGAACATAGTCAATAAAAAAATCCTCGTGAATTTGTCAAAATTCGTCACATATCAAAATATACATACCACACGACGTCTGTGTTTTCCACTCCTTTTTTCTTTGATGGAGTCACGCAGTTTTGAAATTAAAGCAGCCCAATATTGCCCAGTTATAGTCTGACGAACACGGTAGAAAGTCTGTGAGGATATTTCCTTTGGCGTCCCAAAAAAACTGTGGCCATGATCTTCCCCGAGGCTGTTATTGCACGAGACTTTTGAGGGTGTGGTGAACCCTTGTGCCTCCATTCCATACTCTGCCTTTTTGATTCTGAATCATAATAGTGAGCCCAGGTTTCATCCACAGTAACGGATCTTGCTAAGAAGTGTACAGGATCTCGTTTAATGACGGCCAAATTCGTCTCTGAAGTGACCAGTCAAATGCACTTTTACTGTGTCGTCAACAGTTTCAATACCTATCATGCACCTACCTTTTTGAGACTTAATTCTTTATGTAAAACGGTTTCTACGCTACCTATTGAAAAGCCACAACTCTGAGCTACGAAGTTCGCAGTGATTCGGCTATCATACAGAACCATTTTATGGACCAGATCAATGTTTTCTTTGCAAACAACAGGTTTCTGCCTCCAGCACCAACATCTTGTTCACAGGTCTCTCTGCCAAATTTTAAATCGTTACTTGCAGAGATATTTCATAACCGCTCTGTTCTCAAAATTGACAAACACTGTGCGCAAAAAAAAATTATAAAATACGAGAAATCATTTCTAATTGAAATCTTCTGATTTGCAAATCGATATCTCTATTTTTCATTTAAAAAATAAAGCATTGATTCCATCTTTAAGCGTGATCCTATACAAGTCACACAGTAGAGTAGGTGTTCATGATCCATATTAAAGAAACTAGTATTTCATAGATACATTTTGCCTTGAAATTCAAACTGAAGCTCAATATTTTTCACTATATTTACAGAAAACGAGGACTGTAGGTTGGCCAAGCTTAGGATATGCTCATTATACAATTATAACAACCGCTAAATTTGAAGGCAACATCTCTGTAAAATTCTCCCAAAACAGGCAAACTGGTGTAAACTTTTCTAAAGCCTCCGTCGAATTATTTATTCCATACAAGCTTAATAATATCTACATCTAGGGAGAAACAGGTGAAGTATTTAGGAACCACCGAATACCTGGCATTTTTACTCTGACTAACATAGTCCATAAAGCTGTCAAAGTAATGGCTGTATCTGCGCTCTTTGCGTGATGATCCTTCAACTTGATGTTTTTGGGTTATAAATGGGATTAGTAAGAACCGTAACTTAACAAACTATCCCATATTGGTGGCAGATAGTACAACAAGATTTTGTGCTTCACCAAGTCTTTGGAAACCGTGATCCCAAATCGAGCAAAATAACGCTGTGGTGGCTATGAGACAAAAATGGAGATTCTACTAATATATGGTACAGAGACATATCGAGACTTGTAGGTAGATCTGGTTGTAAGAGATGATCAACGACCAAGCATCAGAGTACACTCAGGACTGGAAGCATACGTCAGCATATTCCAAACAAAAATACGACTGACTCTCTTAAACTGATCATTCTAATACAAGGAAGCCAGACTAGCTAAAACTGTGTCAAATACACATTTCAGATGGGTGAAACTAGCCTGTAGATTAACCCAGTAGATTAGGGCGTAACTGCAAGGACATAGACATTGCATCTGATCCCAGTTTTAGTGGCTGCCCAAGATTGCAGTGTAGGTACCATTCTATCGAATCATTCTTAGAATCCTTTATTAATCAACTACATTATATCAAGTTATAGACAGACCTTTTCAACAATATACCAAGATGATGCGCAGCAGATAACCAGGCAAAACTAAAGGACGACTAAATATTTATTAACCAAACAACGAAAAGTTGGTAATTAAACGCGATTTACTTATTCACATAAAATTTAACAAAGCGTAATTTTAAACTATTACCCGAGAATTATCAAGGTTGATGCGTTATATTAAGGAGAACTGAATTAAAAAACCACATTCATTCCAAAGTCAATTTTGTAGAAAACAAGTTCTTAAGAAAGGATGATAAATTTCAGTTTGAACATGTCTGGAACTGGCCCTGTTTGCACATATTATTACGGGAAAGAAACACATTCACAGGTCATTTGGAACAATTGTCTTGTAGTCTCTACATAGTGTCTTATTATATATGTATTATAAAAGAAAACTGTGCGGAAAGTAAAAGTCGAATGAGTTGTCTGATGGATCAAATTTAAACAATAACAATCCATAGATTGAACCTTGAAGAAATCTTTAAATCATACTACTAACATAAGACAGACAAGCATTTTTAAACCAATTTTAACATATTTCTGTTACATATCAAACTTAGATCATTCTTATTAACAATTTCATAATATTCATTATGTAAGGTATAATAAATAATATTTCTAAACAATTTGCAATTTTTTATGTTTAACCTAATGCTTAATTTTTCATTCATATAATTCAACGCGATACTAAATGCGTCAGACAAAACGTATAACTCGTTATACTATTATATTCTAAAATGCAATAAATCACGTTGCTTTCAGCAATGTATCCCTTGAATTATGTTAATAAGATATTGAATCACGACTGAGCAATTTCAAAATCGTCTTTGTTATTTTTTTTAGAAAGCAATTGGCGACCCACTGTATAGCATACGGTAAGTATAGACTAGACGACTAGGAGATCAAGTTTACTTCTATTGCAAAATTGGAACACTTATTCGAAGATTTATATTATTACTAAAGACCAAATGGTTTTTGAATGAAGCAAGAGATATACATACTACGCTACTTTTTATATAACGTAATAATAATGTAAGTGGTAACAGAGCTTATAATACTATACAGCGAATACGATGTTTTGAAAAACTTCAACTTGAAGATTAGGTTATGATACTTTCTAACAATACCAAGTATTTAATAGTTTTGACTTGAAACGGTAACCATTAACCTCTGACATTGCAATATCCACCACAAATTTAATATATTACTTTGTGGAACAAAACAGTATTTAACCTACTTTAACAAACCCAAGTCTAGTTCGTGTATTGCACAAGTTTCCGAACAATAATCTGATATGTAACTGCTTTATATGTATGTGTATTTGCATTTTAGCTCATTGTAAATCGTACCCTACCGTGAACAGCTTTTTCTTGTAGTTGCAAACATTTAATGTTATAATTTAATTACGCAATGACCTTGACTTTAGCTAAGTCATTGTTGAAATTCTTCACAATGACATTTACTTTCTTAATAGTAATTATTCAGTGTTTGTTCAGAGAGAAATATCTAAATTATTCAATACCGTGTCAGTTCATTAATAAAACCATAAATTGTTTGCGATTTTCTTAAACAGCACATTTAGATTTACATTGCAGATCGTATGCAAATTATAACAGATACTTAAACATCAATATATTATCACTAATGTAACCAACATACGTTTCTAATGCAGAAATTTCATTTCTAACTATTAACACCCACTATAAAGATAAATGATACACTTCGCACACAATATTACGCAAGCATAGTGTAATAAAAACTAACGTAATATCTTCTGTAGAATATGTATATTTGGAAATGCAATAAATATCGAAGCATCTATTTGGAAAGCAGAATTCTCTAAAAGTAGTAGTATGGTTTACATTTGTTTTTAGAAATGTTACCCTATGTAATGTAGTTACCCTACTAACAATATTACTTATCAACAATATGCATTCCAGCTTTCTCTAAAAGCTTATTTCATTTTCTTGCTTGCATTATTAATTCCCAACAATGAACTAATTTGTAACACAGCCACGTAATAATAACCTGAATACATTTCTCTTCCTTAAATTTACTAATAACTTTCATACAATCGTCTATAGGAATGATAATTCATATAGTGACAACTTGCTTTCTATGTTGAGATTCGTTTTATATTTATACTTTGAGACACAAAGCGAATCACAACCGTAAATTCTATTGTATACATACCACGCTTCGATAACAACCATTTGTCTCAGTTCTCTGTATAGGTGAAATGTGAGATTTTTCTTCTTTAAAATACAGTGGAAAAAATTACAGGTAAAAAATATGAAAATTTAAAATGTTACCGTTTGCTACACTTACTAAGCTTTGAAGAAGTAAATGCTATTCATTCCGTTGAACAACGAGCTTAAAAAGAAACTAATAAGTTATAACAGAAACATTGTCATCATATTTACTCTAGATTATTTATTTTATTCGTGTTATGGGTTAGAGTCTCGGTAACTGTCATTGAATCCATTCAATTTTTTTAGTAATTTTTATGATCACACCATTTTTATTTTTCTTCATTAGATCAAAGGGGTACACAACAACAATGTACAACAATGTATTTTGTGTTTTAACTTGTGATGTGTACAGTTTAAACGTCTCTTCAGTATGACTAATTAATACTAATGATACTTATTACGAAATTATGTTCTTTGACTGCTAGTTTCCTACTCTTATTCGTAAGTTTTTTCTAATTACGATTATTACTGGTTTTATACTTACATATATTCTTGTAGAATTACCTTCTGAAGAGGAATTTAATAAAATTCGAAAGCTTAAGGTTAAGATAAATGAATCTTATTTCCTTTTAAAAAGATTTTTCCATTGGCTGCTAATCTCACTAACTCTACGATCATCTTATTTACGTTTAGCTAACGTTGTGACAGCCGTTACTTCCCCTCTAACAACAAAAACAATTTGTTGTATCTCCTACGAACCTTATGTAGATTTTACTAATGGAAACAATTTTTTTTGCAAAGTTCCAAGGCGTACTTGAGCTTGTGAAGCCAAAATTATAGCACAACGTAGTTTCTATTCAAGCAGGGCTGAACTCCAGAAGATAAAATTTTACCTCAACATTTTTCTCCTCTCCTTGCCTTATTCATGCGTCGATGCGGAAACACTCTATATATATGGTACATAGTAATCAGACTTCCACAAATTGCTAAAGAAAATATGTGGACTTTGGAAAGTAGTCCCTCAGGACACATGGCTTCACGAAAAGAACTTTCCTGTGCTCTAAAAGAAATAATTTAGTATTGTGTTGACGAATGCGTGGTAGATACGAGGAATTAAACTAAATCTCTTTAAGGAAGGTGTGGTAACCAAAAATGGTCTGAAAGTAGTATAAGAATATAATAAAACAAATATGTATGGAACAGCCACATTGAGAGCATGTGCAATTCGTGAGCAAAATAAAACCTAGCAACAAATAATGTGAGTTTAGAATTATTACATCAGCATATGGGACACATAAATGTCAAAAAAATATAAATAATATTAATCGATATTAAAAATTGTCTATGACATAGAAATTCTCTTCTTCTACTGAATACATAACCATTTTCTAGGTGTACAATCTCCGAGTTCTAGAGTTATAATGATTTCCGCTAGCAGATAAATAATAATTGTATTTACAAATTTTGCTAAACAGAAGTTATAAAAAAATAGAAGCACAAAGATTTTGACATAACAAATCCCACCTATCCTGATATTATTTTTCTATTTCTGCAATATCGTGATGAAATCTTTTCCCCTGAGCAACACTCATGTTTCTTAAGTTAGAGGGAAACACAAATGGGACTGCAAGAAATGAACTTTTCGGCACCTTAAATTTTTATAGTTTTCTAGCAAATTAGTTACAATATCTTGTTAGTTTTCACTCTTTTGATTTCCTAAAAAATGTTTGCCAACATTTTTAGAAGAAGTCTGTAAGCTTCTCTGTCCAGCTGTAAATAATTCATGGTACGTTCAAAATTTTCATTTTTAAAAAGTTTTTAGATCAACAAATATTCCTTTGCGTATTTTTGCATTAGACAGCTTTGAAAACTTATCCATCAAGAATTTAAAACAGTTGTCTTTCTTTTCTAGTGCTTTCACAAAAAAAAAAAAAAAACGTTAATCGTGGTGAAAACAAATATCCGACATTATGTACAGTTTTTATATTTAAAACAAGGCGAAATATTAAAATTTTACTTTAACTGTCGCTTCTATTACTGGTGTAAAGTTTTCGAGGTTTGAAAACAAACACATACGATATATACAATGAAGTGGATCGATTTTTCACATTCAAAATATAATTAGGAACATAAAATAACACAAAATAAACATTAAATCTTAGAAGGTAAATAACCGAACTAAACATAACCAAAACTTAGCTTTAACAAATTAGTGGCATAATAATGAAACTCTTGAATTCAACCTCAGTAAAGTTTTGAGGCGTTCAGCTGCCGAGAAATTAAAAAAAAGTAATTAAAGAATAATTGAAAGCGCATGAAGTTAATGGAATATGGGAATTAACCGCGTCAAGCGAATTATTAACTCTTGCATCTACAGGATACTACAACAAATTGTAGAATTAATTTTCATGGCAATCGTTACATGTCCAGACATTATGTACGACAAACCACAATGTATTCATTAAGATGTCGTAAAATGTCTTATAAGCTACCTGGATGAGATCCCTACATTATAGAATCAGGTATAAACACGATGGCGCTGACTTTACCAACGACATTGATACAAGGCGTGATGCAATAATTTGTTCAAGTAAGCATCTCAGAAGCAATCAATGAAATAACATGATTACTAAAACCGCCAATTCGGAATTTCTTTCATTCATTTTATCAATCGTAATATTTCTCCAGTTGATTTTAATTATTAATTCCCTAACACTTAAAAAGAATTATGTCAGTAATCCTCAAATTTTAATTAGCATTAAATAATTTCATAAATCATCAAAATTTGTAATATCCAAGGCTTTGACAGCTAAAATTAGTTTTAAAGGACAATACTCCTCCAACTAGTACTTAAACTAATTAATTCAAAGACAATTTTGGATTGATTTATTAGTAAATTGAAAACAACTTGCTTTATTTATGCCATCCAATTTACCAAACAATACAGTAAAACGAATGGTATCCCATTAATAACTAGTTTGTCTATATTCGTATGTCGTCCACACACATGTATAGTGGTATGGC
Source organism: Holotrichia oblita (assembly GCA_023690525.1). NCBI lineage: Eukaryota > Metazoa > Arthropoda > Insecta > Coleoptera > Scarabaeidae > Holotrichia > Holotrichia oblita. Next base: position 22,001,404 of record CM043020.1, on the reverse strand, counting down.
ATTATTCAAACACACCCACCCGGATCCGACACTGCACCCGGAAAATTAACCTTTGAAAGAGAAACCAGCGAAAAGGATCGTAATTACTTACAATCGAATTGCGTGCAGACAATAGTACTGTATCACTGGTATTTTTCACAGTTAATTAAGTACAGGGCGGAAACGGTACTTTAAGGTTATTTTATTGTTCTTCTACTAACCTACTGTCGTTAATGGGACGAAAGAATCGGCTATTGAATCTGTTTGACTTAAACGTAGACCATGAAGGTTAATCTATGTCGTAATCCACGGTTCATATACGTTAGGGAATTAATTGTGTGTTTTAAGTGCATCGTTGTATGTTGATTCGAGATAAACCGCAGTTCATGTTCAATTTGAAACATTTCAAGGTATTCGATATACATATTTGCTCAATGGTTTAATGATATAAATAGAACAATTAAAAAATCAAAGTGTTTCTAAGAAACCATTTTTTCGACGTTGTACACATTACACGTTATACCATAATTTATGTACAGAACAGGTCTTTATTATAATACTAATAATACACTGAGAACCTATAGTAACGAAATCCGCAAAACGGTTTCAAAATTATAGTATTGACTACTTATTTCAGAGAGTTTTCTGCTGTTATGAATTTATCTCATGCATTACCTTCTTGTATCATTAACACAACTTACAATAATAATAAAATGTAATAGGTTTGACGCAAACTATTGTTTAAAAGATAATGCAAATATTACACTAAATTTTAATTGGTTAAGTTCCCATGAGAAATGTAACATTAAAAAAAAATATGTATTCCGCGTAATACTTTATAATCATGGTATACTGTTGCACATTCCATCTGTCCCTGTTTAGAACGAATTCAAGAGTGCTTGTAACTCCCTCTAAATTCCTCCAATAATTACACTTTCTTCATTGATATCGATTGTTCTAACAGAAGATTTATGTTACATTCTAACTACGTTAATTTAGTAATCCTTTTCGCTTTGATATCATTATCTGTTCTAGTTACATATTTAGATACTTAATATTTTTGTTTTGTTGTCCTAAAATGTAATTCAACTATACGGGGCCGGATATTTGGAACATCGCTTTTCTCAAGGATGTCCACTTTACGGTTTTAACCGAAAGTGTCGCCGAGATGTCTCTGAATCGCCAACCCCATTGGGGGAGTGACAACCCTTGCGGAAGTTACCCTTTGAGAGGCAGTTGGCTGGGAGGAGTTCCACTGCATCTTGATCTTCTGGTCGAGGATGAAATTGAGAGGGTTTCGAAGTTTGGTTCGCACGTCTGGATCTGGGCAGACCCCACCCTCCTGCTTATCAGAATCGGCAGGATTACACCACATAGATCTTACCCAAAACCCTCACCCCCTACTGGGACAGGAAACCACACCTACAGGATTATTGGACACTTTCGTTTTTATTTTGTCTCCCTTGTGGGGTCTTGTTTGTTTGTTTGTTTTAATAAATTTTAATCCTCATTTTACCCTCCTACTGATGACGACTGCAAGTTATTAATTAGATTCCATTGTGTATCACAGCGGAGGTGATCCCTTAGAATTGGAGATAAAAGAGTTTGGAAGAAAAAATCGAACCCTAAAAAGACCACAAGAAGTATCAGTGCCTACCATCCTGTATTTGCTACTTTTTTAGGTCTTATTATAATATAATAGAAAATTTATTATCAGAAATAATGCTTTGTAAAGGAAACTTTATGGGTTGACTTGAATTTGCATCTATGTACTATATAAAATTGTGATGTAATTGTGATTGTGAAGTGATGTGCCATTCACGCTAGTACTGTATTTCTTTGAAAATGCCACCTTAAATGGAGTTTCTTCTGTGGAAATCCCAACAAAATCATAGCCTTTCTGTAAAGTTAATTTGGCAATACTGTTCTTTTAAGAAATGTTCCTGTGACGACCTTGTGATCTGATGCTATGTGACTCCTTTTTGTGAGGTTATATGAAGCTAAATATCTACGATAACAATCCAGCAGCAAATGGAAATTAAAAAACCAATGGTAGAACTGCTGTTCGTGAGATGCCGGCCGCAATTTATCAGAACGTAATAATAAACTAGACTGATCGAATAAGCTATTGCAAAAAAAAGTTGCGGTGCACATTACAATGAGTATCTTCAAAATACAATGCTCTTTCGTATAAAACAGAATTGTTTTTGTCACAGAATTGTTTTTGTTCAAATCAAAATATAGCGATCTAACCCAACTTACCTCAGCCCAAAAGAGGATGCTTTCGGAGATACAGAGTGTCAAAAGTTCAATTTGGTTTTAGTTTTTTATAAATAATTTCTGTAATAATTGGTATATTGTCACAATATTTGCGTAGGGGGTTTCGTGGGCTAAAAAGTTTAAATCTGCTCTCATTTTCATTGCAAAATGGAGAGGGCGCCACCTGCGGCATATTGTATCCATTTGAAACGTAATAACTTTTTTGAGACACACTGTATTTAACTTTTAAATAAAAATTCTTATTATCCAATGTTTTTTACCTAGAAAAGGTATACCTGGTAGTAGTTGATTGGAGCAGCCGTTTATGAGTAATCTGGATATAAGAAATTCATTCCGTATATGGCTTCAACTGGACACAATTTGAAGAGAAGGCGTTTCAATAAAATAACTGCCACTAAAAATTGACGTTAAATCGAATCTAAAAAAAATCATACATTTTTATCGAAATAGGTTTAATGGTTGATGTTTTTGTACATTGTTGGTTTTTTGTCGGTGTGTTTTTAATTGCGAGTAGTGCTGAAATTTCGTGAAAGAGAATCAGCAAGTGTCGGTGAATTACCAAATATTTGCAAATTTATTTTCATTATGGCCGTAGGTACATTATACCAACGAAGAAATGACCGACATGTTATTGGTTTATGGATATTGCCAAGGAAATAGTTTACAATCTTGCCGAGTATACAGCGAAAGATTTCCGAATCGCCTCACACCAAACCATAAAACCTTTGCGGCAGTTGAAAGACGTCTTCGTGAAACGGGTAGGTTTGGGCTTGTTTCTACTAATTATGGTCGTGCACGTACGGTAAGGACTCCGGAGAATGAGGAAGAAAATTTAGATCGAATTGAAGAGGAAAATCCAAAACTCCGCAGTAAACGATTGGGCTTAGAGGTAGGTGTAAGCAAAGATAATAAGTTAATAGAGTAACTAGAGAACAACTTTCACTTGAACTTCCAACGGGTACATGATCTGTTACCCCATTATTTTGAAGCACGTCTAGGTTTATGCCGGTTTATTCAAGAACACAGAAATCATGATAGGCACTTTACACTCAAAATTTTATTCACAGATGAAGCCAGTTTCACGAGGAGTGGCATTACTAATTTGCACAATGAACATGTTCATGCTGAAGAAAATCCTCGACTAGAGTAACCCGTTACCAGCATGAGTTTCAGATTAATGTGTGGGTAGAAATTATAGACACATTCATAATTGGTCCTGTTATTTTACCACCTCGGCTAAATGGCGAAAATTATTTGAAACTTCTTCAAAACGATTTACCAGACTTATTAGATCCCCTGCCGTTGGAACATAGAAGAGGAATGTGGTTTATGCATGACGGTGCTCCTCCGCATTTTACGTTAAACGTACGTAATTATTTGAATAAACAGTATCCAAATAGATGGATAGGTAGAGGCAATGATGCCCCCACAAATTGGCCAGCTCGATCCCCTGACCAACATGACGCCGATGGATTACTTTTCATGGGGAGCTTTGAAAACCCTTGTGTATTCTAGACCAGTAGATACTGAAGATGAATTAAGGAGACGTATTCAAACTAGAATTGACACTTTGAGAAAGGATGAGGAAATACTCAAGAGAGTGCAGTTTAATTTTTTACGACGTATTAATCTTTGTACACACGAAAATGGAGGCCATTTTGAACATTTGTTGAAAGCATTTAATTAACTGTTTTTGCTCTTGTTGACTGTTTCTATTTGAAAATAAAATCACATTTACTGCTTTTGTAATGTGGGTGTTATTCTTGTGGCAATTCAATGCAATGGTGGATCCACTTTTGGACTGAGGTAAGTTGGGTTAGATCGCCATATTTTGCCCTCAGAAATGAATTTCTGACTTTTTTATATCCAGATTACTCATAAACGGCTGCTCCAATCAACTCCTACAAGGTATACCTTTTCTAGGTAAAAAACATTGGAGAATAAGAATTTTTATTTAAAAATTAAATACAGTGTGTCTCAAAAAAGTTAATACGTTTTAAATGGGTACAATATGCCGCAGGTGGCGCCCTCTACACTTTGCAACGAAAATGAGAGCAGACTTAATTTTTTTAGTCCACGAAACTCCCCCTACGCAAATATTGTCACAATATACCAATTATTACAGAAATTATTTATAAAAAACTAAAACCAAATTGAACTTTTGACACTCAGTATCTCCGAAAGCATCCACTTTTGGACTGAGGTAAGTTGGGTTAGATCGCCATATTTTGCCCTCAGAAATGTGTGGTAGCGTTTTTTCCGCACCTTTTAGAGACACCCTGTATATAAAAAGAAGAGAAAGAAACAAATAAGGTTAATTTATATTACACGTTACAAATCTTAATGCTTATCTTACAAATTATTTGTAATACCAACTCAACCAAACTCGAATTAAAAACACATGCTGACAACATAGTGATTACACTATGTTGTATAGGCGAATTAATTCAGGCAAAACTATACTGGTGGCCAAATCAACATCATGTTTTGAGGAATAAATATTATTTTTCCTGTAATAGCAAATATAACTCAATAAGATGGTGAACGTATTTGCAACTACGTATTTGCAAAACAATTTGTACAGACGGATCGAAACTCTAACTTTTTTAACTTCTAATTATCAAATCAAAATTGTGCTAGAGTTCAAAATGTTAACATATAAAGTAAGACTTTTCATTTTACATGAAAACCACATCTTTCCCATTTTCACTGAAGAAATATAATACGAAAACTTTTAAACTTTATGCAACTGTGACGCGATGGGATTCATTAACATCATTAAGGTAGGGGCGGACGAAGCTGCAAATTCAGTTAGACAGAGACAAAGAAGTGTGTAGCTTTTAAACAAATTTCGCCAATAAATGGACATTTTTATATAAGGGAGCTTTTCTATTATGGATAAATTTCTTTCCCACTCAAAATTTGTGTATAAATTAATTCTAATAATAAATCAGCCCTTAATATGCATGAAAAATAAATATCTAAATTCATTGGCGTCAAATCAGATAAAAGCTGTGAACATTTTACTGATTTTTTATTCCTATCTAGCTATCTCTATATTATTATTCAACAATTCCGATATAATTTTTATATTACGGGATGATGCGCCATAATTTTGGCAAAATTTCATCGTATAATCAGCAGCAATTAATTTTTAAACTGTATCAATTATAAGCTGATTTAATCTTTCGTAACCGTGTTTACTTATTCTGTTCTTCGCCATAAACATAAAATTCAGCAAACCAAAATATGATTACAAAAGTAAGAAACAATAAATACGGAAGCCAAAGCACATCAGACTCATCAATAAAATCGAGTAAATGATGGGACTTAATCTTGGATCACCAGTGTTTATTTTGTCGATAACAAATCGCGATGCTGCACTGCCTCTGTCCAAATAATATTTATGTGTATGTACTTGTTGATAATTGATGAATTTTTCAATCAATCTTACAAAACTAAATGTATCACGATAACCAACTATGAATTCTGTATAAAAAATACAACTATGAATTTTTTCATATTTCAAATTTTGTTCCAAACAAAATGTAACGACACTTTTGAATTCCTATAAAAAACGTCTGAAGATCTTCGACACTATTTCTATACTTGTAATAAATAAACGAGTGAAGGTCATAAAACATAAATAGTAAATATTGAATTTTTATGACTAACTTGAAAACAGTTAGCGATTTGATTTGTATATCAAAGATTACGTTTGTATATATAGTTGTGGTGATTAATGGGCTACAAAGATAGACTTAAATGGCAATAAAATGAATCATACACTTATAACTGCCACAGAGTTTCTGCTGCTAAACTTTATCATCGAACTGGGATCGGACACTATAAAGTCTTAAATGTACATACATATTTCAGTACCTATACCTTTTTTCTGGATAGATATTTTGATTTCTGTTGATTCATGAACGTAACAAAAAGGCAGACCCAAGACTGGATTTCTAGCATCCAAGAAAAGTATACGACCAGTATGAACTACCGAAGGTTTCTTTATCGTAAAATAGATTAGTGCTTTGGTGAAAAGTGTAAAAGTGTAAAATGTAGACTCTGCCGAGAATGAGCAAAAAGGTCATATATTCAACGCTATTGAATTTGGAAACAATTAAACTTTACTACAGAAATAAATATCGGTGTATTTTTACCATAACGAGAGCACTTACTGTTCCAAAACAGACATAAGAGGATACTTTAAAGCCTCGGTATCCATACCATCCTACTGAAAGTAATGGTAATGGTAAGAAGTTAATAGAATTTGCAATGGAAAACGATTTAAGAATAGTCACAACATATTTTCAACATTTGGAGATTCATAAAGGAACCTGGATATCGCCAGATGGCAGAACAATAAACCAAATAGACCATATAGCAATCGAAAGTAAACACTTGAAATATATATTAAATGTAAGAGTTATAGAGGAGCAGATGTGGACACTGATCACATACTTGTAAGAGCAAAAATAAAATACCAAAAACCCCCAAAAACTAAAGAAAAAAGGGGAAAAAAGAGAAACGAATAATATACTCGATGGAAAAATTAAAAGACGAAACTATTAAGAATGAATTTCAAAGATGCATCAACAGAAATCTAGCCTCTGAAGGGGAAAACGTGGAAGTACAATGGAAAAACTTCGAAAGGATGATGACAGGAGCACAGGTATTATGCGAAAATAAGCAATCAATAAGAAAATCATGGTTCGATGACGAGTGCAATGAGGTGATACAGCAAAGAGAAAAAGCAAGAATGAGAATGTTACGGAGTAATACAGAAGAAAGAAGATCGCAATATCAAAAGTGCAGAAAAGAAGCAAAGAAAATATGTAGAAAAAAGAAGAGAGAACGTATTGAAAAACGAATTCAGCAGTTAGAAAATTCATACATCAAGAAGCAAACCAGGGAATTTTATCAAAACATAAAAAGTAGTAAAAGAAGAAATCAGGAAAATAAATTGATATTTTGTAAAGATAAGCAAGGTCAACTCGTTGGTGGTATGCAAGAGAGTCTGGAAAGATGGGCAGAATATTTTAAAGAAGTCTTTGAGATCGAGTGGAACGAGCCACGTGAGATAGAGGAAGATTGGCGGGTAGGAGAAGATGATCAAGAAGAACCGCCGACAAAGCAAGAAATACAGGCAATAATCAAGAAGTTCAAGAGCGGCAAAGCACCAGGAAAAAATGGTATAACAGCGGAAATGTTGAAGGTAGGAGGACAGGATTTAGAAAACAGCCTATATAATATAATAAATACAGTGTGGAAAGACGAGATAATGCCATGCAGATGGAAAGAATCATTAATATGTCCCGTACACAAAAAAGGGGAAAGAACTCTATGTGAGAATTACAGAGGCATTGCACTAATGGATGTGGTATATAAAATAATGGCCGTCGCAATCAAGAACAGATTAAATGAAATCACCGAAAGAAAGTTAGGGGAATACCAATGTGGTTTTCGGGAAAATAGATCAGTCATGGATCAAGTGTTTATATTGAAGCAAATCATTGATAATAGTATAGATCAAAACTACCCCTCTATATGGTGTTTATTGATTTTAAACAGGTTTACGATAAAATAAAAAGGAACAAATTATATGCCGCGATGGAAAATTTGGGAATAAAGGCAAAACTCATTTGATTGGTAAAGATGACTCTTACAGAAACAGAATACAAGGTATTGATTAAAGGCCAAACTTCAGAAAAATTCAGAGTCAGTAGAGGTGTAAGACAGGGCGATCCGCTATCCACAACATTGTTTAACATCATTCTGGACGCAGTAGTAAAGGAAAGTGAGATTCCAACGAAAGGCACAATTTACAACCAAAGAAACCAAATTATGGCATATGCAGATGATATAGTGATCCTGGCAAGAACAAAAGAAAATCTGATTACAGCAATTAAAAAGATAGAACAAGCAGCAAGAAATAGAGGACTAGAAATAAATGAAGGCAAAACTAAACTTATGTTAATAGAGAGAACGACGGGGGACATCGGATTTACAGGACTTAAAATAAGAACAGAGGAATCAGAATACAATTTCGATAAAGTGGACAATTTTAACTATCTAGGTGTTACAATAACAAGTAAAGGCGAAGAAAAAGTAGAAATACAACAAAGAATTGCTAAGGGTGTAAAATGTATGGGAGGTCTGATGCATATGCTACGGTCAAAAAATATCTCGCAAAATGTGAAAAAAAGAATTTACAAGACGATAATAAGACCAGTGGTTATTTACGGGGGGAGACATGGAAATTGAATAAAAAAGAGCAATCATCACTAGAAATTTTTGAGAGAAATGTATTAATAATACGGTGGCAAAAAAGTAGATGAGGTTTGGATGCGACGAACAAATGAAGAGCTAAGTGAATTATATGGGGAACCGTCTATAACTAACGTAGTGAGGGCAAGTAGAATGAGATGGTTAGGACACGTATCGAGATTGGACGCTTCTAGACCAACAGACCAAGTTTTGACAAAGGGAATAACTGGAAGGCGAAGAAGAGGCAGGCCACGAACGGAATGGTTACAGGCGGTAGAAGCGGATTTAAAGAAAATTGGAATAAAGGACTGGCACAAGCGAACTGGAAACAGGAAGGAATGGAGAACCATTTGCAACCAAGCCATGGGCCTTCTGGGCTCGTAATGCTGACATATATATATATATCCATAACGCAAGAAAAGCGGTTTACCTGCCAATAGTGATTCTGGTCTTTCATACACATTACTACATTAACACAGCTTTGTGTGGCAATTGCACCTTTCCTAAAACGCCAATCAGCCAATATTGATTCGGTTAAATACATATATATATCAGCCTCTATATACATGACCATAACCCTTATTGCAAATTCCATTCTATACGTAACCGTATATGGTAACAAAGAGTAATATAGTTGCTATTATAATATTACAAACAGATATGAAACGCCTCCAGCTGTTCTTTGGTTCATACAAAAAATCATATATAGGTACATTACGATATTTCGCGCGATTTTTTAATAAACATACAAATCAGTATTATGTATGAAATAGAGGTCGTACGTGTCGATTTAGAAAACCACCGTTATCAATCTCTCAATATACCCATGTATACATATACTTCAAGGTTGCGGTGTAACTTTAATAATGAGGGAGTGCAAGAAAACCAGTCATGTCATCTGAGAAGTTACGAAACCTGGCTCTTGTATATGGTGTATATCTGTGTATAAACTGTCTGTGACACTGATTGTACTATATCGAATAAATTGCAACAAATCAACATTGCAAAATCGCTATTGTTTTGAAATAGGAATTGCATGTTGAGAAAGCTATATATTGACATGGTATTCAATTGGAAACGATAACTGCTTCCATACATTACGGCTTAGAATTTGGGTTTAAAAGTCCTACTGTTAATGAAGGTATTATCTACTTTTTATATCGGTGTTGAGGTACTAAACTTTCATTAGCATGATTAGCACTAAAAAAAAATACTTCTGCTTAATATTTTATGGAAATATAGAGTTAAAAGAATAAAGGGAAATAAACTGTAGTATAAATAGGCTGCATCTTCGTAAAAAGTGAAGGTTATAGGAGTCACGATTTGTTATGGACGTATTTAATTAAAGCTAAATGAAGACGCCGTCAGTATTTCTGAAAGATATCGAAGAAGTTAACTAACATGTGATGTAACTAATTTTTGTTGTATCATCTTTATGAGAATAAACTGGTATATTGTTCTGTATTAACATATACATACAATGTAGCCGCTTAATGCATCAATAGAAAATAAAACCTTTCCAAGATATCTGACACAAAACATCTTCAATGCAATCTGCAATTCTTTTTTTGGTGATGGATGAAGTTATAACAGTTATCAAAATTTAACTTTCGGAAAACATTACTGTTTAATTGAAGACATGGTATGCATAATGTACAGGGTTATGTGCATTAGGTTGGCAGCGCTAGGTTTAATTTTGTAAGACATGTCGACGTAACTTCATTGTTATTATTTATTTTGTATAGTTGTCAAAAATGGACATCTGCAGTACAGGTAAAAGTTATGTTATCAGAGTTTGTATTGTATAACAAAAAAAAATCCGATCCGTGGACGCAGCCTATATACTATAATATGAATCATCCAATTTCACCAGAAGAATAAGAAGAATGCTTGGATTTTAGCCACAGATAATGTTATAGCCTCGGACACCAAATCAACGACTAGATTCATTTATCTGATCTTGCATCACTCATAGGAATAGAAAAGGAAATTTAGGAAACAATTAGACATGTTCAACTACTACCAAATCATTCGCAAACTAAACAAGGACTAAAAAGGAAGAAGATCAAAAACATAAGAGAGATCATTTATCCTTTTTCATTTTATTATTTTTCAGAAGTAAAATATTTCAAAATTTACAGTGTTGGGTTTTACGTTTATGTACAACCGTTGCCAAAATAATGGAAACATCAGCGCTAATTTAGTCAGGCTTTTTTATAATTTTACGCAATGTAAGTGATGGTTTAGTCCCATAAATTTTTTGAAAGGTATACTTAATATCTTGTAGTAGCGCCATGTCGATCCAAAACCTGTTGAAGTCTTCTATTCATACACAGTATTATATTTCTTACAACTTCTACATCAAATTCCGACTGTGAATTTTTTGTAAGACTATAGCCCACACATGCTCCATCAAATTCAAATCTGAGCTTCTTACGAATCAATCCAACATATGAATATGATTTTCGACTAGCCAGTTATTTATGTGCGTGTATGCAATAGGGACTTATTTGCTCCAAAATAAAATTTTGATTTAAAAAACGCTGAACGACTATCAATTCTGAAATAAGCACCTACACTTTCTACGCTTTATAAAATATCGTTTACCATTTTGCAATTTTCGAGAATATCTTTCCTCAAACTGATTTCTTTTCTTTTTTTTATTCTAGAAATCGCGATTTTCTTTAAGATACCGTAAAATACTACTCTGACATCTTAATTTGCTTGCGTAAGAAATAGTTTCCTTCCAGACCTGACCTGTTTCTTATAGCCCAGTTTCTTTTATACATCGACGTGTGCAGTTTTAACTAATCCTGGAAAAGTTTAAACTTCTCGAACTATAACTGCTTGGTCTCATTTTTTCTTAATTTTTTTTAAATACAATTGTGGCTGTAATGACCATCCAACTTAGAAATAGCTTATGCCTTTACTTCTTTAGTGAAATGTTTAGCCATTTTCACGTTTAAAACATTCCGAAGTTTTTATCTGTGTAAACGGATCTGTCGTGACGTACAGCATATTCAGATTATCATAATAGATTTCAAAAATTTACATGAATATGTCACATACAGATTATCAAAGGATTTCTGACATTTTCAATTTCCAACAAGCACTTTGACATTGATGCAATTAATCAAACAAGTCTGCTTCACACAGTAATAGTTCAGTTGTCCCATTTTTTATGCACACATCTGTACATAGCATACTTGCAACGTAAGTTTAAAATTAGTCGACTCAGTTTAATAATGTGAGGGTTCTAGTTTGTTTGGAGGACTTTTATTTCATTATTCTTCAGTACGCCTCTCGAGTCACCATTCGCTATTGAAGTATAATTGACAATACTACATTACTTAGGTCAAGGTGGTATATGCAATACAGTCATGAACCAGTTAACACACAAGTACATAGCGGGATATATTTCGGGGCTTATCGAGTTTGGAATCTTGACTTGTATATTAGTATGCAGTCCTGTCGTGTGTAAATATTCCACGATCCCTCCTCCCTTAACCGACCCATGTGGATTTTTTTGTTGAAATTTAAATTAAATACAAAACTGCATGCGTACGCTGCTGGCATGTGTACCGAATTTGCCATGTTTCAATTAATACAGCTTATAAAACGGTATCCACCACAACTTTCACCATATTTTCTGTATGTAACATCTTCAAGCTCGATCATTATTTTCCATAAATTATGCTTATTATCCTTGGCCGTTGACCTTTTAGCAAAATGTTGTATTCACTGATAAGAAACTGTTATAGTCTACACATAATAGTTGTGTATGAGTGTATAGAGACCGCTCTATTCACGATTTAATGGACAGTCATAAGGGGCTAAAATATTTCAACGAATGTTTCAAAATAATACATTTTCTTTAATATAATAATATCATCACAAAATTCAACTCAATAGTTGCATATAGGACAAGAGATTACATAAATGACACATTTTTTGATAACATCCAGTGAAACAATCATCAAAGTAAACTATAATCAAAATCAATAATTTTGATAACAATTGTCAATAATCATTTGGGCATTCATCAACTTACTCATGAAAATTTACAATTTGTCTCTGAAAATCTAGTTTTCCTCTTAATGACTTCAAGATGTCGTCAAGATTATTCGTGCAAACAATCTTGACGACATTCCTGTGAGATTTCTACATTCATCTTTATTGTGGAAATTTTCGGCAACTAATTGTTATTTCATCAGAAAATTGAATATTTTGCAGGCTTATTTTTAGTTTGAATGTCCCGCCTCCACTGGCTTGGGTTAAAAAAAAAAGGGGTGTAACGGACAGTCGTTGGTGGGATCATGTTATGTACAGTTATGGAAATAAAGAGAATATGTTTTAAAGTTTAAAAAGTCTTATCTACATTTTATTTGACAAGGTAGAGGATAAAAAGGACTACAGTTTTCAGAAGTGGGATTCGAAGTATCCAATTGTTGTTGCTGTTCTTTGAAGGATCGTGCGTAATATCGATACTGGAATTTGGTTAGACGGGTTCGGAAAAGAACATAAAATGTCTACCGAAGAAGTAAGCAACGCGGGTACCGGTCAGAGTGACCAGGTACAGTATGTACTTGATAACAGAGATTCGTCAAGGTATTTCCATAATGTTGAGAAAGTTTTGCCGGATTTTGATCCAGTAAAAAATAATATTGGTATAAACGACTGGATCGCAAAAATTGAAAGTTTTGCCGAATTGTATGAGTGGGACGATGTTGCCATAAGACACTATGGTTTATCAAAGCTAGTGGGAGTTGCTAAAACTTGGCGCGACAGTGTTGCAGAGCCACCACAATCATGGGCAGAATGGTGTGAATTATTACGGGATAACTTTCTGTTTGAAGATAGTAGTGTAACATTACGACTTGCTGCACAAAACTATAAACTACGACAAGGGCAAGACATAATAGAATATTATTTTGAAAAATTATCACGATGCAACAAATGCAAAATGGAAGAGAAGGAAACAATTGAATGGATTGTACACGGTTTGCAAAATGTTCGATTTAGGGATTTTTTAGGACCACTGTCAAGGTATGAGAAACCTAGTCAATTATTGAATGATTTAAAAGCTGGTGCTAAGTATATTACAAATGCCAAGCCAAAACATCCAATCGCTACAACTAAAGATGTTGATAAACAGGAACAACCAACCCAAAGTACTGTCGATAGTAGGCAGCGTAAAGGAATTTGTTTCAAGTGTTCGAAACCAGGACATTATGCGAGAGATTGTCCATTGAAGAAACGAAAAGAAGATGAAATGGTTTCTAGTACTGATAATACAATTTTAAAGATTGGAGATGATACACATACAAAATATTTTAAAATGGGTTACCTTAATGATAAAGAACTTATGTGCTATGTAGATCTAGGGAGCAGTTGTGTTACTTTACGATGTGATATTGCAAAGGAATTGGGGTTTACCTATTATGAAATAAGCGCAGAACCATTAATAGGATATGGAGGCGGATTAGTGAATCCAGTAGGTATTTTTACAGGTAGCCTTACTATCGATGGAGTTACTGCAAAGGTTAAAGTGCACGTGGTACCAGAGAATTGTCAGAAAATACCAGTCATTGTAGGACATCCATTTACGGAACAGGGACATATTAAGATTACTAGTACGAATAAAGAACTTATCATTGAAAATTGTCAAAGTGAACTACCAGTTACTATGGTTAGACCATTATCAAAAGGTTTAGTATGTACAGATAGTGACACTGTTATACCAAACAATTACCTAGGACATATTGCAGTGCAAAGTGACTTTAAAAATCAGGAACTATGTGTGGAAGGAGGTTTAAGAAGAGGACATGCGATACCTAGATGTGTCATTCATACAGACAACGATGGAAAATCTGTGATACCTTTACTTAATATATCAGGTTCAGATTTGGAATTAAAAACTGGTGAGCGAGTCACCCGAGCAGAGGTCTGTAAGGAATCTGAAATTAACAAATATAAAGAGTTAAGTAAGAATGAACGACAGGTAAACACGACAGATATTGTTATAGAAGAAGTCGACACAGAACTGGAAGGTTCTGATGCTAATAAATTATTGAAGCTACTAAATGAATATAAAGATGTAGTGGCGCGTAACATGCTACAGTTAGGTGTTACAGATAAGTTGAAAATGAAAATTGAACTAACATCAGACAAGCCTATTTATTACAAACCATATAGACTATCGTACCATGAGAGGGGACAAGTGCGTGACATTGTTGATGAACTAAAGAAGGCCGACATCGTCGAAGATTCCACTTCTTGCTATACTAGCCCGTGCATACTAGTGAAAAAGAAAACAGGTGAGGTAAGGTTATGCATAGACTATAGGGCGTTAAACAAGTGCACCATTAAGGATCATTATCCATTAGCGAGGATAGATGATCAGTTAGATCTTTTGTATGATAAGCAGTATTTTACTAGTTTAGACTTACGTAGTGGTTATTATCAAGTACCAATGGAAGACTGTTCAAAACATAAGACTGCTTTTATTACTCCAGATGGAACATACCAATTCAAACGAATGGCCTTCGGTCTGTGTAATGCACCATCTATTTTTCAACGTTTAATGAATTTAGTTTTAGGCAATTTAAAATATTCTATAGCTTTATGTTATTTAGATGATACGATCATACCATCTGTAAGTGTTGATGAAGGTATAGAAAATTTAAGAGAGGTTTTAAATGCTTTAAGAGATGCGAATCTCACATTACGGTTAGATAAATGTCATTTCTTTAAAACAAAGATAGATTATTTAGGGTTTGAGATAAGTAGAGAAGGGATAGCCCCTGGAAAATTAAAGCTGAATAGTATTGTAAATTTTCCGCGGCCCAACGATGTACGAGCTATACGTAGTTTTGTAGGTTTATCGAGTTTCTTTAGGCGATTTGTCAAGAACTTTGCCATTATTATGAAGCCATTGACAGACTTATTAAAGAAGGGATCGAGCTTTCATTGGTCAACCGAACAGGAAAGTGCTTTTAAGTTAGTCAAACGATGTTTAAGTAACGAGCCTATTCTCGCCATTTACAACCCTTCGGCGAGGACAGAGCTGCATACGGACGCAAGCCAGGTTGGACTTAGTGGAATTCTATACCAGGAGCAAACTGATCGACGATTGCATCCTATTAGTTACTATAGTCGAAAGACAACTCCCGAAGAGTCCCGATACCATTCATATGAACTTGAGGCTCTTGCAATTGTTAATTCTGTAGAACGGTTCAGGGTATATCTAATTGGAATTCATTTTATAATTCGTACAGATTGCAACAGCTTAAAATTGCTGCAGAATAAACGTGACTTAAATCCGCGAATAGGCAGATGGTTTATTAAATTGTCAGAATATGACTATCAAATAGAATACCACGCAGGTTCAGTTAACACAGTAGCTGATTCTCTTAGTCGTTACCCTGTCGAGGAAGGCAAGGAAGCGGAATTAACAGGATTGCCCATTTTACATGTAAATGTAACTACAGATTGGATAGCTGCAATGCAAAGAACAGATCCAGAAATTCTTTCGATTAGCGACAGGTTGGAAGCCGGAGACGTCGCAACGCATGCGAAATTTACTATGTGTAGTGCCCGAATTTATAGATCAAAAAATAACCGATTACGATTGTATATACCAGAAGAGTTACGATATGACGTTGTGAGTGAAGCCCATCGAAATGTGAGTCATTTAGGAGTAGACAAGACACTTGAAAAGATTAAAGAAACATATTATTTTCCAAAGATGAGGGAGTTTATTACGAAATATGTTAATCGATGTATTAGCTGCTTATATCACAAAGTACCAGGTGGAAAATCTGTGAGACGATTGCATCCACTAGAGAAGGGAGACACATGCTTTCACACAGTGCATCTAGACCACTTAGGACCATTTAAGCGTTCCCAAAACGAAAACAAATATATTTTAGGATTAGTAGATGGTTTTTCGAAATACTCAGTGCTCAAGGCGGTGCCAGACACAAGCGCGGCTGAAGCTGTGAGATTTATGCAAGAATTTTGTTGCCATTATGGTAAGCCATTTCGGGTTATTACTGATCGTGGTACTGCGTTTACTGCTCACTCATTTGAAGAGTTCTGTAGAGCATATAACATTATTCACGTTAGAGTTAGCGCAGGTACACCAAGGGGCAACGGACAAATAGAGAGGCTAAATAAAACCATTCTTAATTGCTTGTCAACCAGTCTAGACTGTGAAAACGGAGATGATGCGTGGGAAGAGAGGTTATTTGATGTACAGTGGAGCCTGAATACCACGATGCATCGCATAACAAAATGTACACCCTATGAATTAGTGTTCAGATACCAGGCAATAGGTTTGCACGATAATCCTTTAACAGTGGAAATAGCCAAAATAAACGCGAGCACTATTGAAGACAAACGGTTGCAAGTCAGCAATTTACTGAAGGAAAACCAGAGGAAGATGTATGAACGTTCTAATGTTGGAAAGGATAATCAGCCTAAGTTCTCTGAAGGTGACCTAGTTTTGGTCAAAATCCAGATACCAGCTACAGGAGACAGCCGAAAGTTAGAGCCAAAATATAAGGGGCCTTATACTATTGTACGCGTGTTAGATAAGGATAGATATGTTGTTGAAGATATATTAGGAGAACAACAAAGTGGAAGACTTTACAAGGGTATATTACCAGCGGAAAGATTACGACTTGTTTCTGAAAATAAGAGTTAGGTATTAAGAAAATACGTGTACGGTATATTATGTGACGATCAAGTTTTGTTAATGTTTGTTACAAATATGTATTAGGTTAGGACATGTGAAGACTTTAGTATGTAAGAAATACATTTTGTAAAGTGTTTAGAGTTAATTAAACCAAGGCAGTACGAGGACGTACATTTTGTCAGGAAGGGCCGAATTGCAGGCTTATTTTTAGTTTGAATGTCCCGCCTCCACTGGCTTGGGTTAAAAAAAAAAGGGGTGTAACGGACAGTCGTTGGTGGGATCATGTTATGTACAGTTATGGAAATAAAGAGAATATGTTTTAAAGTTTAAAAAGTCTTATCTACATTTTATTTGACAAGGTAGAGGATAAAAAGGACTACAATTTTACGCACTTTGGACAATAATGGAGAAAGTAGAGGATAAATTAAAAAAATGGCGGGTGACTTCAGTGCAATTTACAATAGGAAATGCATATTGTCCTAGATCATTATATGATCATTATGAAATCAATAGTACTAGGCTAGAGAAAACTAACATGTAAATACGTTTCATAGCACAACGACAAAATACACAAGACTCAAATGTATGGAGAGAAAATTGGTGTAAGTTACCTTCAGCGGTTATTTCCTACAAATAACAGAGCTGCTAAATTTAGCCACCAAGATCGCCGTACAGGTTTTGCTAGAGAATGTTAAAATCATCTTGCGTAGTCGTATATTGTAATCCCCTTAAATGACACAGAAGAACAAAAACAAACGATTTTTGCAATAACTTATTGCTGAACTGAACTGAAATTTTTTAAAACTAAATGTTACTGTTCTCTTGAACTTTGTTGATGGTAAAGTCGCAATCAAAAAATTTGTACACTCATTTTGACATTTGACAAAATTTTGACAATTTGCACATTGTGAACCAACTTTTCATTTTTGGAGGTTATTGTAATGCTAATGTAAATGTATATTATCTGTCAATGTGACAGCGGTAATTAACAATCCATATAACCGGTCGAGAATCATTTTATAATCCATATGTTAATAACGATACATTAAGGTTTACAGTTCATTCCTATTTACAGTTAGTTCCTATGTACACTTTTACAATGATTCGGTATTTTAAAGCATTGAGCAGGAGTCATAACAACGCACTATTCTAAATTCTTATTTGAAATTTTACTTGATTCAGCAATACTGTGGCAATACATTATTAAATCACGTGTTTTTTTCTGTATGCTGTCTTACAAAATTCGCACTCTAGGTACGGTCGCGGTCACATAAAAGCGACCGGCACTTTTTCCTACGTAAACATCATGTCATATTATTTAATTTTTGCTGTCATTGCTGACAACATTATAACATTTTAAAAGCCTGATTTACCAAAATTTATGAAAATAACACAAAATGTCAAATTAGTGGTCGCTTTTATATAACCACGACCGTACAGGAGAACAAGAAAGAAAAACAA
The DNA here is from genome assembly GCA_023690525.1 of Holotrichia oblita. Lineage (NCBI taxonomy): Eukaryota > Metazoa > Arthropoda > Insecta > Coleoptera > Scarabaeidae > Holotrichia > Holotrichia oblita. The sequence continues at coordinate 21,982,716 of CM043020.1, read as the reverse complement.
CACAATTTGAGACAAACTAAGACGGACACACGCATGTTACCATGGTAACCTAATTTTGTTTGAAATTAAATCGGTATTACAGGAAGCTTTAACAGCTTCTATCCATGGTTAAAGGACTAATTATATACTTACTATACTTGAAGATTCAAATTGATTTCTAAATTTAAACACATATATATAGCATATCATACATGTATGTAAATATAATATCTACATGTTGATTTCAGCTTCACCCAGAGCGCCATCTAAGGATAATTTTCTGCCTAAAATAAAGTTAGGTTATTAAGTCCCAATTTTGCCACCAGTGGCTTACACAGTTGTCAAAATAAACCGTTAGTGGAAATATCAATCAATATACTTCTTCATTTTACTTTTAAAATAAAATAAAATGGAAAGTGATTTATCCTACGAAGACGACGACTACGGCTTGCAATATTCGGAAGATAGTGCCTCCGAACCAGACGTAGATTTAGAAAATCAATACTATCACAGCAAGATAATAAAAGAAGAGAATCCTAAGGCCGCTTTAGCGGCATTTCAAAAAGTAATCGATCTTCAAGGCGAGAACAAAGGTGAATGGGGATTCAAAGCACTCAAGCAGATGGTCAAGATCAATTTCAAACTAAAAAACTACCAGGAAATGCTGAATAAGTACAGGGAGATGTTGGACTATTTAAAATCCACTGTTACGAAAAACCACGGTGAGAAATCGATTAATTCGGTATTGGATTTCACGTCGACGTCGAAGAATATCGATTTACTACAAGATTTTTATGAAACAACGTTGGAAATGTTAAAAGATTCGAACAATGAGCGTTTATGGTTTAAAACTAATACGAAGTTGGGAAAAATATATTTGGAGCGTGGAGAATATCATAAAACGATGAGTATATTGAAACAATTAAAAAAATCTTGCACGACTGATGATGGAGAAGAAAATATGCAAAAAGGAACTCAATTGTTAGAAATATACGCGTTAGAAATTCAAATATTTTCAGCGCAGAAAAACAATAAACAGCTGAAAAAATTATACGAACGTGCTCTACGCGTACCTTCGGCTATTCCTCATCCATTAATAATGAGTATTATTAGAGAATGCGGTGGTAAAATGCATTTACGGTCCGGTGACTACGAAAAGGCCTACACAGATTTCTTTCTTGCTTTCAAGAACTACGACGAATCTGGTAACCCGAGGCGAATTACCTGTCTGAAATATCTCATTCTTACTAGTATGCTGATGAAATCGACAATTAATCCAATTGACTCTCAGGAGGCTAAACCTTATATCAACGATCCAGAAATAGTCGCTATGAACAACTTGATCACTGCCTACCAACGGAACGATAAGAAGTCGTTCGAGAAGATTTTTTCGGAGAACAAAGAATCTTTAGTAAACGACCCGTTTATACGCGATCATATCGAAGGACTCCTTCAAATCGTGCGAACTCAAGTACTGCTTAGCCTGATCAAACCGTACAAGATAGTTCGTATGTCATTCATCGCGAAAGAATTAAATATAGCGTTGGATGAAGCGGAGAACTTGGTAGTTATGTGTATTCTTAACGGGATGATAAATGGTAGAATCGATCAGATTAATCAGATATTAGTTAGGCAAGTGGATAATATCACAGGGAAAATCTTCAATTACATGGCTGCCGATAAGATGGTCATTTGCATCGGTAAGATTATTAATTGTGTTACTTCAGAGTTTATAGCTTAATTTAATTATTATTTATACAAAATTGTGTAAACATTGTATTGAATATGGTTAATGTTAATAAACATAATGTTAGAAATTATATGTTTACTTAATTAATTGTTTTTTCCGCGACAAAGATATTTTCGATAAAATAATTAAATTCGTTCTCGTAAAAATTGTTTATTAAAAATAGTTTCTCTACATGTTTCGCCCTTCAAAGGCCATCTTCATAAGAATTCTACAAAATAAATGATGATAGTAAATTAGGAATTTAGCGTTTATAATATATTTCAAATTATTAATAACGTGGAATACGATATCAATGAAATAAAAACATGTAAGATCTAAAAGGTATATCTTGTAAGTAGTAAGGTCAGAGAGAAGTTCAAGAAACTTGTGGTGATAAGAATGCCTATGACAAAGGTAACACCACTGTAGCCATTGGAAGGGATTCTTATCACCACAAGTCTTGAACTTCTCTCTGACCTTACTACTTACAAGGTTCTTCCGAAAGACCCGACTCTCACAATAGAGAGAAATACAACTTTTTAATTAACCAACTCAAGACTAAAGGCCATGTTACCGACGTAGAGGCCAAAGACCTCAAAACATATAATTCTATTTCACCTAAATAGTCAAGGCCCCTAGTCAAAGTTCATAAAGAAGGTAATAGGTCTAAGAGACCTATCACATCTTGTGCTAATAGCCCTACTCAAAGTCTTGGGAAATACATCGCCAAAATAATTGACAGTGCTTTTACTAACCATAATTGTTTTAGGGTTAGAGATAGATCAATAACTTTCAATTGTCACCTGACTTTGCATTGGCTTCTGTCGATTTGTCTCGTTATTCACTAACATATACCTCTAGACCTCGTCATTGATATCCTTTCACAAAATTACAATTCCATTTCGCAATATACCTGAAGATCTTCTTTCCCACATAATCACGTTTCTCTTTTGTGCTACCTATTTCACACTTCAAGGATTGTCCTATGGGAGGTTCTGTCAGCCCTTCCTTAGCAGAAATAGTTTTGAACAGTATTCTACATCATCTTCAATTCAATGTTGATTTTCATTTTCCATTCATATACCAGTCCGTTGACGACCTACTTCTGTCTCTTCCTGAACAGAGCTTGATAATGTACTTAACATCTTCAACAACTTAAACGTAAATCTTAAATTCACCATCGAAACCGAGAAAGATCGCACTTTTTAGATATCTCTGTGATAATTAAGGGATCATAACAACATAGTCAAACTTGACTGGTACTGTAAACCTATTAGTTCTGGAAGATTCCTTCACTTTATGTCAAACCACCCTTTAAAATACAAAATTAATTTGATTCTTGCTCTTAAATACAGAATCCTAAATATTTCACGCCCCGATTTTCACTCCAACAATCTCAACCGTCTAAAACGCATACGCATAAATCTAATTCCTATTTTAAATCCCTCCTTGACAGAGTTCTCTTTCGAGAGACTAAGTCTACCCCTTCCCCTTCCTTCCTCTCCCCGAGCATACAACCCACTAATCCTATTTTCAATAATATATCTATTAGCGATAACAATAACCACGACCTTAACATTAAAATTTACAGAAAATTACAATACATTCCTGGTCTCACTGACAAAATTGGGAATCTGTTTTGTCACTATGAAAACATACAAATTTGTACATACCCCATCAAGAAAATTCTAAGATTTTTTTCTCAACTCAAAGACAAATCTCCCCTACTACAACAATCTAACCTTATTTGTAGAATCAAATGTTGTGACTGTGAGGGTTATTATACAAAAACCGGGCAGAGACTTATTAGTCGCATTTCCAACCACAAAAGCGACCTTAGACTTAATCGTGCATCCACCGCCCTTTGCGTACATGCTAAAGAGATGGGCCACACTTTTGATTTTGACAATGTTGAGGTCTTGGATTTTGAACGTAATAAATTAAAACGTTATTTCTTGGAAATGTGCTTTATACAGAAGACTATTACTTCAATTAATTTTAGGAAGGATGTTGAGAACCTACATAAGTGCCATGTATTCTGATTTAATCACTTCATTCGTAATTGTCTTCACTTTTATTCTTCTTTTGTAATTTCATTCAATTTAAAATTTGTCATTCTCTTTTGATACTTGATTGTATTTATACTTGCATTTCTCTTTTTACAATTGACTGTAACTTGTTTTGCTTTAAATCTCTACACGGAACTGTTTTTTGAATGTTATTGAATAAACATCGATACAACGTCTTTGCATTTAAGTATGGTTTTACAACTTACGCAGCTGTGTTTTTAATAATTTTATAATGAATTTATTCATCAAAATTACAACGTCGAATAATTTTAATTATTTACTATAAAAGTTCAATTGTGTAAGTAACCTCACTTATCATTCTATTTTGTATTTCTGATGTTCTATTGTTATTTAACAGTTGTCCTGAAGAAGTTCGCTTTCCCGAACGAAAATTCGACATTAAGAATAATAATAAAGAACTTAATCAATAACTCGGCCTTTTCATCTTGCCTAAGATTATTTGGAGTCTCAAGTGTTAATACTATTTTAGTTATCAGTAGTCCGTTATTGTCTTCCAATTTAGTGATACACACATAAACAACATCGAAACGTTTTTTCAACTTTAATCGCTTTTCTCTCCGTAACTATGAGTTTTAAACCCAACTAATGTTATACCAAATGTTTTATAGGAATTAGCAGAATCGATTGCAATATTTTAATACCGAGTGTCTCGTTTAAAAACACAAGCTTGGTTCGTCACCGACTGCTTCGATCACCCTGTATAAAGAAAATATTTTTAAAACGTAGCCCATGTAGCCCTCAATCAAATTGCAAAAAGTTTTTCGAAATTCCTCACCGTAATTATAATCGTCCACCCCATCTTGGTTGCACCAGCCTGTATACTATTGCATCTAGCTTCTATATGACATGAAAACAATCAGCTTAAATTAACAAAGCTCATGGATAAGTATATGTTTATACTTGAGTCAAACCTCTTTAATATTGTGGCTGCTATATTTTAAAAAATTCTACTTGTATCTACTTCTCTTTTCATTTCTATTCTGAAGGCAATTTCTACAAGTGATAACAACTGCTAATCTCTTAATCCCAGTGTAATAAATTTTGTACCAAATGCATAATCATTATGGCTAAATTTCTTTCGTCATAATTACTATTATTAAAAACTACTACCATCACATAGAATATTTCAACCTTATAAATAATGAAACTATATACATATCTTCAAACAAATGATGATAACTATCTGGTTTGAAACATTTTAATTTTTATGCATCCCTGTCATCTTTTATTCACAAACCTACATACATACGTATAAAGTCCGAAGGATGTTATTAATGAAGTGCAGAGAATAATGCACACGTCAACATCTGACGGCAGTTTAAATACATCGTTAGAAATCGTTTGAAAGCAAATGATCGTAGAAGGACAATGGACCGTCACAAGTACTCGGTCACTATCGCGAGATTGCTTTAAGTACAGATGATTGTCAGACGGCTTAAAGTACGTATGCTAATGGACGCCCAAGTTACTCATGTCAGCTTTATCCAGTCAGCATTGGTCTAATGCATTTCGGTGATAGAAAGTGGCTTTGCAATTTACTATTTCAACGTCTTATCGTGGGCAAACCGCGATTGCTATTTTCTTCAGCCAGTCGCCTTCATAAATAATCTTAACGCTAATGGCCACGTTGTATATTTATGGTTTAATGTTAAAAGAGCAACAAACAAATAATGGTTTCTAAATATCTAATGTCTGGAAATTCGTAATTGGTTTAAGGAGTAGATATTCCAGTCGCATTTATTTATTTCTACAATAGCTTACATTTCTAATCTATTCTTGCTTTATTGGCACTTTAGATTATTCCTAAAAATTATTGCTAAATAAACATAATCTGTTAATGACTCATAATAGAAAATAAATGAGATATTAGGATTCTTTTATACCACCTACTACAACCCTAATTTAAAATTAGTTATTGCAGAAATTCTGCTGAAAATTCTCCGCAGAAATTACTGAGAAAAAAGGAAATTGTTGACTCTATAATTGCATATATTCATCTCCTTAAGTCAATCTCAAAACTATCTAAAAATACAATTACTCAAGCTCTGCAAAGCTCTTTTTTCGCAGAAAACTGAATTTACGTGATAATAAGTTCAACACAAAATTAATAACTACGTTATTAACAAACCAATTCCCCTTTTTTATTGTGCAATCTTGAGAAAATTTCTTAATACATCAGATGGCTCTCAAAACAAATAAAAATGTTTTGGCCTTTTATTATAAATTAAAAAACGTAACCATAAAGAACTCGTACAATAATAAATTAATTTTTCTTTGGGATTCTAAAAATGTCAGTTAGTTTTTTGTTGTTTGTTTTTAACTTTTAATAAAATCAAGTTCTTTCAAGTAGAGACATTCATTTGATGAAATCAAATTATTTAACTCAGAATAAAGTGACACGTTTATCTGAACAAAAAAATCATAGAAACTTTAATGATGATTAAAAACGCAAGCTATGAATGCAAAGTCAAGCATGTGAAACCAAAAACATCGGCCTCAGGCCAAAGTTACCTCAACCCATTTTTGGAACTACAATTCAGAATTCAAGACAATTTGTATAGCTATTTTTTATATTCGAACAATGCCCCAAAATCCACAAAAACACCTCCGATCATCGGCCTATTCGTATTAGACTTCCGAACAGTTGCAAGAGTGTTTGGAAAGGATTAGATGAGTCAACAGATTACAATGGCAACTTATCGTATTCCCCGATTATAAAGAATAAATCAAAAGTCAAACAATCCAGAAATGTCGGATATTCTTCTTCGGACGTCTTCTCGGACGTCGAAATACTAGCTTTCGACTAACATGTTATAAAATAAGCAGGCTACAGATTTTTTGTATTTGCAATTGACCTTTAAATAACTGTTAAAGCCTGTCTGTACGGGCTTTTTTAAAACAGTATGATATGCTATCAGTACGAATAAATCTAATATGAAAAGAGGCCGAGCAGTTAGTTGATGCAAAGGAAATCAATAATTATATGGACAACTTAAATACTGATATAAAGGACATTCTGATATTCTGAATATGGAATTATGAGAGAATGATGAGACAAATCTGAATGGCGACCTTGGAAACAAAACCAATACACAAGAGTAGCAAAACATGCAGATCAAATTCTAGCAACGTGGAAAGTAAATGGCTTGCGCGTTATGTTGTATATAAGGCAGAACATTTTTGGACCACAAAAACTAAAAATGACCCTATGCTACAACCACTCCAAAAGAGAGTGGTTTGACGGAGCTACGTTTGCACTTTCATTTCAGTTAGACAAGATGAGATCGTGGCATATCAGTGCCACGGTTCTTCGGCTCTGTGAAGAGAATGATTAATTACCAAACACCATTCATATAACTCAACCATTAGACATAGACCTTTTCTCTCCAATGAAAGAAATTTAACCAAATTACAAATGAAAAATAAATTACAGTTAAAATCATAATCTCTGGATTTTGCAAGTGTAATCCCTTAAATAAGCAAATATTACTTGACCCCTACTAGAGAATTTGACAGATGTAGATAAAGACGTTCCAGGTACGGCAATTTTAGATTAGTTCGATGCAAAGTATGTGAAATATCTCGAAATTCGTCTAAAAAAGTCTTAAAGCAGTTTCAAATACGTTTGCACCTTCAAAAGCAACTCCTGCTAAGCTCACAAGAAAATAATGGGAGTTTCTTTTTCAAGCCTTTCTTATAACGTGTCTTATAAATTTGAATTAGAATCCGATGAAGTGAGCGAAACTTTTTCTAACCTAGAGGCAATCAAAACTAAATGCTAGGGATATGAAGATTAACAACTTTGTGTTATTTTAATTTGTGTGTTGTGCTTTAGACCAATACATTGTAGCGAGAAGAGAATAAAATTTTGGAGGGGAGCAAAAAACGCAATCATGTACGACTGATGGGAAGAGGTTATTAAGAAAATTGATGAATCTAAAATAATAAATTCGCTCACATAATTCCCAGTACAGGTTCAGCACAAGCCTAACATTAATCCAAGCTTATAAAAACATGCTTACTGTGCTGCTTTTAAAAAATGAACCAAGGTTGCCTCTTTTGAAGGTATCTTTTACTTACGAAAACAAATGATAATTAAATAGCCACATTGCAGGACAAAAACTAAAATAACATTTATGCTATATTATAAAAGAAATACAAGGTTTTTTTATTGAATGTTCCTCGATAAACTATTCAATATTGATCGAAATTAATGAAACATTAGCCAATGTTTGCCCATTTCACGGTAAAATTGTTTTTTCTGATGAAAATATGTCTTCTTCTAATTTAACACTTCTGGATAGTTGTCTACGGGCTTATTAAAAAACCAGAGTTTATTTTAAAAGAGGATATCTAGTAGGTATAGGGATACTTGCGCGTGGCAAAATTTCAGGAATTGCAACACATCAAAGAAAGGATTTCCTAACCAATCCTCAACCAACTAAGCTGCTTTTAAAATTACCTCTATCATGGCTTCCTTTTGTGTATTCTATGAGAGGTGCATAGCTTCCTTCATTGTATTCTAATTGGGGAAAATTGACACAGCCTAATCTACCGTGTGAAATTTCTCATTCCCAATATCTAATCCTATTAAATTATAAAATTGACGACGACGAATTCGAGCATGGGAGTGCACAAAGTGTTTACACTCACTTCGATCAATGTCAGATGATTGATGGAGGACACTTTCAACATTTATAATAATTTTTATTGTAAAATTAATTAGGATTTATGCTGGTTTAGATTAAAATTTTTCTAATAAAAATTACATTTTAATTTTGTGAAAGATGATTTTCTAAATAAAATTATTATTGGATATATTACATTACAACTTGCATAAAAAATATCTTACTTACAATTAATCATTACTACTCTGAATTATGTGAATTGTGTTTTTACTTTAATTTTCTTTTTACAACAGTTGCAAGAACTGCTACATCTCGATCAATTATAATTTAAAAATTCTAAGAGCATGGACAAATATACGATAATAGACAAGACAAGAATATACATATAAAACACACGCTTTAGAAAATGAACAAACTTTCGATTTTAACAATGTTAAAATACCAGTAAACAGACATTTAAAGAAAAGATTTGCATAAAACAAAAAAGAAATACTATCAATGATAAAAGAGAGAATAAGCGCATTTTAAAACAAATAATAAAATGTAAAGTTTACAAGTTATAGTTTAACTTGACGGATATTCTACGATTTAAAAAAAGAATACAGTAAATAAAAAGAAACCTGGAAATAAAAAAACGTTTGTAAAAAAGCATGAAATTTATACAACACATTTGAATATCACATATTTTAAATCTCGTGTTGTTTTCAACAAGTTTTAAGATGTTTTAAAGCGTATATTTGTACATAATCTTAATCTTAGCGTTTTAAAATTTAAATTTATCGACTCGCAGCAATCTTTACAACTATATTGTAAACGTAAAAATTAGAAAAAAAAAACAAAGAAATGTTAGCTAAGTACTAAGTACTTGTTTATTACTGTAATTATATGTAAGTAGTAATAAAATGTGTGCACATTATTTATTATTATAACAAGCTAGCAAACCTTGTAACAAAACTGCCTAGCAAAACATCTGTAATTGAACCAATAAACATCAACACCCAAATTTTTCGGCAACAACCTCTTGCTAGTTAGTAAGTACCACAAAACGAGCAATATATGAAAAAAATCACAAAAAAAATAATTCAATAGTTTTTATCTTTTAGTTACCATAACCGAATAGACAATTTTGATAGCGACTCTTGTCGATCGATAACTTCGAAACTAATATACCCAGACAAATAGCAAAAAGAATAGAACCACATTTCGTCAAAAAAGAAGGTCAAATTAACATATTCCGCCTGCAGAGTTTCATTGAACCAACAATAATAATTCAACCTCTACTCAAAGTCATTGGCACATAGAAACTGTGGGTACATTCATCTGTAATTTTGCTTTCAATATTCAATTTTCGTAAGAAATATCTGTAATTTGACTGCAACATAAGATATATGTAGTATCTTTTAAATCTAAGATGATCATTTAACTGAAATAAGCATCCTAGAATTTTTAATAATTTAGGAACTTTTTTACTACCAACCCATCGCACTTCAATTTGATAACAATATATTAAACATTTTTTTTTATTTTGATGGGATTTCTCTAAATCAATTTCATAAATTATAATTTTGCTCGCTAATAAAATCTTATCTCGATCAATTTATTCAGAATAATTTAACACTCGCATTTTTTTCTTGTTTTCCATGTTATAATTTCTAATTATTTATTTCTTTAACGCCCATAATTATTTCGTTTTGTAATTCCGCGATTATTAGATTGAAAACGTCTCAAAGAAAACCTGTTTTCGTTTCATTAGCAAACAACAATATGTGTTCTCAATTCTTAAGTTAACAGGATATTGACACATTATACACCTACATACATCGAACTTTACAATATTATATAATGTGCAAATATAAAAGTGTAATGTCCTGTTGATATGTCATTAGAGATAATTTCAAAAAATATATCGATAAATTGAATCTGATATGTTAATTCGAAAATTAAACTTCTAAATTAATAATTAGTGGTGTAATAAAAATGATTTATTACAACGTACCGCATCCTTTAGTTCAACAGCTAAATTATCATTACAACATAATAGTAATAAAACCTTAAGATTTTAAACTGTGTGGGCGAGATGTAGATGATAGCCTCTAAAAGAGTATGCTGCTATATCTCACATTTAAAAAGAAAGCTTTAATTTTAAATGTGATACTTAAATTAAAATTTTATTACATTTTTTTAAGTTATATATCTCGTATTCTTTAACCATATTAGTAAATATTTAATTAGAATACGGGTAATTTGTTAAATCATTGCAATACGACTTTAGTTGATGGCCGTGAACCTTTGCGATGGTCCCCCAGAAACCGGTCAAAAATTTTAAATCAACGGAAAACTCCTCTATACAAAAAAGAAAATCTTTTAAATTTAGCATCTATAATTTTTATTAAATATCATTATTTTAACTTATTATTATAATTTTCGGGGGTTTCCCAAATTTATCCGGCAAAAACTCAAATATTAAAATATAACTTACCTGAATTAATCCGGTGTATTCGTGAAAATTATATCTGCGTGAAAAACACTATTACACTCACTGAGATAAAAAAAGAGAAAAGAAACACAACTTTATTGACCTAGTGTAGACGCTAAGTACAGGTGAACCGCATGCAACTCTCTTGACTCTGTGTTAGCTGTTACCTGATCGGAATTAACTATACCACTGACTTACTAACTGCACATACAGTCAAGTGTTCACGTTACTACGGCAGGTGAACTAACAGACTCCATGAATATTAACAGACTTTAAATCACTACTTATCGAAGGAGCATCCTACGCAAATCGTCAAATCTCAATACGGTATACAGTTTACAATTTAAATGTGCAGTCAACTAATTATAACAATTTTATCTATAATAGATATGAAAGTTAGCAGAAAGACGTTCGATTAAAAATGTTAATATTATCAACCTTAAACCTAAAAACTATAAGACAAAATTAAAATTTTAAAAAATACACAAATTTCCTTATTTTGACTAAGTTTAAAATTGAATTTTACTTAAATAGACACAATTCACGCACACTTTTATCTCTTCAATTCATCTAAGAACTTTCTTGAGAAGTAAAACAAAAGATAAATCCATGATTCTTTAATAATTCTTATATAAACTTTTAAATTTTTAAATTACAAAGGAAAATAACTGGAAGCGCCATCTATACTTATATTTCTAGAAGAGAGTATGTTGGTAATATAGAAATCGCTCCTGATTATTTAGTATTTAAAAGTTTAATTAACTAAATATGTATTTCTTGCATAGCATAACATTAATAAACAAGTAAATAATTAAGAAATAACTCAAATTAATTCAATTTGAATACTCTTATACTCAAGCATGCCATCCATATTCAACGTTAAACTTGTAATGTTCACAAATCACCCACAGGTGGCTCTACTATATAGATGTAACTGAAAATTCTGAAAAATACATATCAAAAAAATCAGGTAATTTTTGATGTTCCGAACGGCTCTACCAGTCCTTGTAAATCATATTACTACATCTGATAGTTTTTATAAATGTATAGATTAGAAAATTTAAAAAATGTTCATCAATAGAGTATTAATTGCGTAAAACACTTTACTATAGAGGCGGTTCAGTACAAAAGCTTGACCCAAAAAAATGTACCTATCAATTAAAGATTATACGAGCAACTATTTTCAATCAATGAAAGGTGTTACGTAATTTAAGCAACTTTTTATAAAATAAAATGATATAATAAGCATTTGACAGTATTTTATTATTTAATTTATATAATTTATAATTAATGAATTAACCCATATAACTTTCTGCAAAACTAGATCCTTGATAGCAACTTATGTGTTGCAATTTATATCAGAAAAGAATTTTAATATCTGTTGTACTAGTTTCGGAGATATTCGTAACCATTGAAACATCGCTCAAATTTTGAGGAGAACTATGGCCTGAGGATGAGCAATTTAGCCGCTAAAATTGCGTAGTTCTCATACTCATACTAAGGTATTCTCTCAGTCTGTAAAGTTTTATCGAAATGAGATGTAATAGTTCATCATGTTCCCCAAAAGGTGACACTATTCTACTATGTATTATTAATCTTCATATGTTATAACACGCCGCAGATTATGCTACAAAAAATTTTTTATATTTTTTATTATTTTCCGTAAGCTTGGCAGGGGGTTGTGGCCTCAAGCTGAGCGATTCTGCAGCAAAACAACACTAATTCTTATGTCGAGATCGGGAAATGATTCCTGCCGCTGTTCGCTTACGTGAATGAAATGCATATTTCTTGAACATTCTATACAGGGTCTCTGTCAACTTAGAATCCACATTTTAAATTTAAATAGTACAGATTAAATACGATCAACTTGCAGCAAAGAAGTCACCAAACCTTATTAGTAAGATACTTGTCAACGAGTTAATTACAAATACACTTTTATGTATTTAGGCGTAAATTATCATCAGCCTATTCGTCAATACTTACCAACTTACTAACCACTTAACAGTAAAAATATTGATAGTACCATGACAATACAACCGTTGTGCAATAAGACCAATAGCACAGTAAAACGAGCAACAAGAATAGTTAACGCTTCTTTAAATCAAATATAATACAAGCAAATTATAAAACGTACTTCGATTTATATTGTCCGTTGCAATTTAATTCTGCACCATGCTGCAATAAATACTTTGCTTCAACAGCACTTCTGATAATAATAAATTTGTATATTTAGGCCCGGTTTTTCAATCGGCGGTTTATTGTTTCTGTTAACTGGCTGGTAGTTAAGCTTAACTTCAAGCTAAATTGCTAGCTTAGATTATATGTACTTTGACCTGCCGTTGGTTTAAACTGTGAGATCGATAAACACTTTAGCCAGCAGTTTGGGTTTACCTGTCAGTTAAAATTGCTAACCAGCGATTGAAAAACCGGGCCTTAGTCGAGTCTCTTTCTGTGTAAATTAATGCAGGGGAATCACCGATCGCCGCCTTCTCAATACACATCACCGCACTCGCGGTTGGAATATGCCTCAATGCTTGATGGTTACTATACAATCAGTTACTTTAACCACTTGTACTCCCAGAACGATTAAGCAGACATTTCTATTCATAGTTTCTCCAATATGCATTGCCCAAACATTTTTTTTTGTGGGAATACATAAAAACCGTGGCATTGCCGCCCTTACACTGAAAATAATGAAAATCTGAAAAATCGCATTTTTGTTGTAGATCAACGAGATCCTTTATACACTAATATTTGTTAGTGTATTTTTCTACATCGACCATTGTAAAAACCACTACAAATTATAAGGAAATAATGTAAAAACTGCTTAGAAATAACTAAAAACAAGGTATTTGGAACACCTCATAACATTTATTATATAATTATAGATTATAAATGCATCGTAGGTTGTAGGCATGTTCGGCGTAAAGATTATTCATATTCACAAAAACATGTACAGTGACCTTCGAAGGTATCCGGACACTACAGGATAGAGAAATACTTTGTGTGCAATACTTTATGCCAAAGTGCAGCAGGGCCAGCTTATTACCTGCTGAGTGTAACCATAGTTTGTCACCCTTACATTAACATTGCAATATACAAATGCATATACAGGGTGAGGCATTAGTGCATCAAACGTCAATATATCTAGTAATATTAAAGACATCACAAAACGTTATGTACAAAAATCATAGACAGTCTTAAGCTACATACATATTTTAAAATTATTTTCATATATACAGCGCTAGGGTGAACCAAATATACATTTTATTAAATAGGACACACTATATATTATTTCAAATTTAGATTAAGCTTGTCTTCCGCAACCCTTCGATATAAGGTCTCATTGAGTTATACCGAGTATTTCAAAAGTTATGGTCAATTTTGTCTGCAAACCATTGTGTGTTCAACGTCCTGTGTATTCCACGCAGAACAGCTTGAAATTCTTTTTCTACTAGAAAAACTTTTTTATATTGTTACAGTTTTATAGCAAAGGTATATTTTGGCAATATTGCGAAAACTATGTACAGGGCGATTCAAAACACAAATGCATTATTTTTGCATCTTATTTAAATGGAACACTCTGTAGTAAAATTATACTATTGTTATGCTTTCAGTAAGTGAGTGACGTCATCAAGTGACAAAATGTGGTGACATGTGTCATTTTTGTTATTACTTATAGTGATCATTATTCACACTGGTCATTATACATACTGGTCATTAGCCATAACTAGCCATTATTCATAGTGATCATTATTCACACTGGTCATTATACATACTGGTCATTAGCCATAACTAGCCATTATTCATACTGGTCATTATCAATGTTGGTCATTATTCATACTGGTTATTATTTATATTGGTCATTGTTTATATACGTAATTTTATGTTCGACTGCCCTATTTTCAAAAATAATTAAAACGATTACTATCTTACAGATCGTAAGGAATTGATTAGCTGAGTATGTTGACAGTATTTTGTTATTTATACAAACGTTAAATGACTTATTAAAAATGTCAGGGTCTTAATCAATGTTGCTCTTCATAATAGATTGAATGATTTACATCTCAATAAAGGAGTCATATATGCAGTGTATATATATATTCATTTTTAAAAATTCTTACAAATTTTAAATTTTTAAGAGCGACAAACTACGGTTACACTCAGCAGGTAGTAAGCTGGTCCTCCGGCTCTTTGAAATAAAGTATTGAGAACGAGGTATTTCTCTATATAGTCGTGTCCGGATACCTTTGAAGGTCACTATACATGCATCGCAATCAGATAATCGGTGATATGACGGACGCGCAAACTGTCTACCCATTCATCTAAAAAATTTAACAATCCCATTCACGGCATTCAGTTGCAGATTGTTGAATTTGTATTCTCATTTGTATTATTGTCTATATAGGATGAACAAAGATACGGAGTAACTTTAACAAGATTGTAGCCCTGAGAATTAGAAAACTCCGTATATACGTATATGTATATTGTAATTCGACCGTATTTAATCTGCAGCATTCTAGATTTGGTCCTGTGTTTGAAGAAACTCTGTATACCCGACATCATCCCAAAAGTTGTTGATTGCAATATGAGTTTTATGACATGCAGACAAGGATACATTGCTCCCGACTTGAACAATTTAAGCGCGACAAAACAGAATTCCTAATAGACAAAAATACGTATGTACAATGTATGTACCGGTATGTACTACGTTTATTTCGCCAATTCTGCCCCAATCAGGACAGAAATATTATTCGGAAAGGAGACAAAATAAATTTACAAAGAACCGCCTTTTCCTCCTTTAAAAATATGTGCACCGCACAAGGGCGGCATTTTCAAGGGGGCGGCATCGGCGACAAAAAAATATCGAAAGGAAAACAAAACATTGCCATAATTTGCATGTCTACAATTGTACAAGGGGCGGAAGGAGGGCATTTTCAAGGGAGTGGCATCGGCGACAAAAACATATCGAAAGGAAAACAAAACATTGTCATAATTTACATGCCTACAATTACATTTGGGGCGGCCTAATCGGTATTGCACGCGGGCGTTCAAACAGCTAGCGGCGAGGCTGGTCAATTCTATCAACATGATAAGGACGTTTATTGTTTGACGACTGTTTAACGTCCCGTGATGATATGATGTAATCAATGACGTGTATGGCAACCTAATGTATAACGTCTACAAAAACATTTTCTTTTCATACGGATAAATAAATCCTTTTCTTTCTATAATACCAATGTATGTTGTACATACAGGGTTTCCACGGTCAAGTGGGACATAGGCAGAATACATGTAAAATCGGTTTTCGATGAATATTATCTCACCGAAAATTAAGGGCCGCATATTATAACTGGGTTAACAATGAACATCTCCACAATCATAGCAAAAAGAAGGTTATTTTAATAAAGCCAAAAAATTATTATTTTTAAATCTATTGTTCGTGAATTCCTAATAAGGCTGACATGTACCACATATGTATATACTTATACAAAATAACGGTGGATGACAGGAAACCTCTCCATATACGATAATAGAACTTTTTTTATTTTTTGCAACATATCCCTAATTATGACGTTACTTAATCATTTATAGAGGGTGTTACAAAAGTGTTGGGCTGGCTATACATAGACGGTTTCTACAACTAAAAATAAGCAAAAAAGTTTATATAAACATATGTCCCAAAATGGTTCGTTACTGAGTTACAGCCATTTGAAGTTTTTCATTTTCTTCCCTTAATCTAATATGAAGCCTTTCGAAATGTTTTTCATTTGGTAAACGTCGGTTTGGGAAATGGTCTGCATAAAGTCTTCTTGCTTCTGTTCTGTTACAATGTGCCAAACCATACATTAAATGCATGTCGGAGATCTCTTCAAAAGAATAATCTGCCATTTTGTACTATTAATTAGAAAATAGTACTAATCACAAATGACTTACTCAACTGTCACGACTGAAAACAAAAAGCACGGACTGCCTATTTAATATGATTTACATTGAAAACTCCCGTTTTCTGTAACCTTTTTTAAAATAAAAAAAAATGAAAAATTTCAAGTGGCTATAACTCAGTAACGAAGGACATATGTTTATATAAACTTTTTAGCTTATTTTTAGTTTTAGAAACCGTCTATATATAGCCAGCCCAGCATTCTTGTAACACCCTGTATATTAATAAATGACGTCTACTGACTGTGACAAATCCACGTTAGTTTTTGGTACTTCAGTTATCTTTCATAATCATCACTTAAAATATGACTTCATATGGACATTAACTACTTGGGTAATGAAGCTACTACATTCACATAAAAGATGTTGAAAGAAGATGGAATTTATGTTTCGCTGTTTTCATAAATAAACGAATAATAGTTTATTAAATATTTTCCCGAATAATGCGAAAAGAAAAGATTATAGTTAATATTGGCTTTCGTCATTAAGTTCTTTTTTTCAGAAAAGGAGATCGTAGACGTGGACACTTTTGTATATTGTTTTTTTTTAGTTATTGATATTCTCTATGAAAAAACATGGAATTTTGCTAGCCCTATGGAACGAGCATTTAATGATAGTTATTAAGACACGACTATGAAACCCCATAAAATCATACGTATTTCTTTCATTTTTACTATATTTAAATAGATACAGAGAACTTCAAGTTTAATTAATTTTCATATCTGTCAGATATGTAGTTACGACCATATTGAATATTGGAATGTCGCATTCCTATTGGATATAAACTTGTATCGTAATGAAAAATCTGTATTCCTATTTATCTTTATATTCCGGATTTATTTCCACTTAGAGGTCAATAAAACAATAAATAATTAAATACCAATTTATTCCATAACATATGTATAATAATATGTTTTCGTTAAATAACTTCTTCAGTGGAAGAAATTGACATTTAATATGTGTCAAATTACTAATAATATAAATATAAATTGCCATGCCTATCAACAAAATTATCTAAAAAAACAAAGAATTCATTGATATATCGAATTTTAATTATATTCACAAGCAACAATGAAGGAATAATGATTTAATACAACATTAGAAATTGAAATGACTTGAATTATTCGTATATCAATCTATTTTTTGTCAAGCTCTAACAATTCTGTTCAAGGACTAGGGAAAAACATGGCAAAAAAACCTAGTCAAGAGCTTAAAAATTCGATATATCAATGAATTCTTTGTTTTTTTAGATAATTTTGTTGATAGGCATGGGAATTTATATTTATATTATTAGTAATTTGACACATATTAAATGTCAATTTCTTCCACTGAAGAAGTTATTTAACGAAAACATATTATTATACATATGTTATGGAATAAATTGGTATTTAATTATTTATTGTTTTATTGACCTCTAAGTGGAAATAAATCCGGAATATAAAGATAAGTACATAAAGGTCAAAAAATACATATATTAATTGTATTCCTATTGGAATAAACTTGTATCGTAATGAAAATCTGTATACCTATCGTAATGGAAATCATTCAAGTATAGGTTCAGCATATCTAATACACTGGAACTTCGTTTATATCCGCCGTCGCGAAACGTAAACATTCACTTATATCCTCTCAAAAGGGATCTCCACTCTTATACCGTTAGCGGAGAGGAAAGACCGTGCTACGCGCTGATTGGCTCATGTGAATACGTGCACTATCGGGTGGTGCTACAGTGCCGATATAAGTGAGGGTGGACATAAGTGAGCGCGGATATAAACGAGGTTCTAGTGCAATACAATTAAAGTATATGGGAGTAGAAAAAGATTATTATTGGCATAAAATGTTAAAAAAATGATAATTTTGAAAAGTAACATAGTACAGAAGAGAATTATTTATTATTTATTTATTATATATTTATTAAAAGGAGTTAAGTTACAAGTGGGATATAAATCGGAGGAAGGGAATAACGCTGCAATATACAGGGAAATCTCTCTAAAACGGATACTCTCTTAGACCGACCAATGGACATTTTTTTTAGATCCGATGTATATATACGGCTTTATCTCCTAATAAAAAGTTCTCTCGTCACTGGATACGGATAGAATATTTGGCTTAGATTTCATATAGATATATACAATGTCAAAAATCATTGTAGGTTGGCTATACTATAATTTTCTATGGGTTTAACAGATGCAAAGTTATATGGGATGTGAAGAAAATTCTCAAGTTGTGTACGTCCATCAACAGCTATTTCAAAGCCATATTAAAAAAATACTGCGATTAATAAAATCACACTTTAATACTATTTAAAAGTAAAAAATCGAACTATGATTCCGTTTTGTCGCCACCACTGTATAATTTTAAACGTTCAAATTTAAACTACGAACTCTTCTTTTTACGGTCATTTATAAAAATATCTGATTGTATACACTTCAAATTCGACAGGCAATACCCAGACGTCTGCTATATCACTATTGAATTTTATTATTTGTGTATTACTAGACCCGCCATCGACCTGTCGCATGGTCCTTGACCTTTCTTTTGTTTGAAATAACCATTTAATTTTTAGCAAATTTCAAAATTGCAGATGAAATCATTCAAAGAAGATTATAAACTATAAAAATAAATTTATTCTTATAAATCAGATATTTAAAGTTTCTTTTGTGGTCTAGTAAAAAAAAATCAACAAATCTGAGAATAAGTATGAAATCGACAAATTTAAATTCTAAAAGGTAATACTGTGTAAACAATAATTAACAATGAAAAAAATATTTTTTGCGTACCACATTGATTATAATGTTCAGGTTTTAAACAAGTATAGGTACCTCGTATGTGCCTCCACAATAAATTGTGTATTTTTTATATTTGTATTTTGTCTGGCGCAAATCTCAACAGTCATAAGTGACGTGTACAGAGGATTCTGCGCACTTCCTGCACGATTTCTAGTATACTCTCTGATTGGCAGTGGCCATAGTGCCTGGCTGCCATGTTTTATTAATTGCGGGGTGTGTTTGAGAAATTAAGAACTGCAACACCTACCCCACAAGAAGGTAAATCGTAGTTTCTGTTAGTGTTTGTGTATTTAATTGTGATAAAACGTAAATAAACTCTATTGGTAGTGAATCTTGTAAAAGAAGTGGTGTCTATTGTGCAATGCAATGGCGTAGTAGAATTTTTTGAGCATTGTTGATTTGAATTTACGAGGAAACTCGTTACGTATCTATTTGCTTTAAATAACAACGATTGCTCGTATTACGTCTATCAATTTCACGTGAAACAACGACAGTTTGGTTTGCAAATTTCTATTTATAAACGTATTAGAAAACAAAACGCTTGTCATTTCTAGTAATAGTGTTGACAGCGCTCAATTCCCACCAAAATCATTTCCATTTCTTTCAATGGTAAATAGCTTGCTATTTCAGTGGTTACACTGGAGATTCCCTTTTATTTCAACAACTATTTTTGATCATTTTTTTCTAAGTTTATAGAAATACTCTTGAATATTCATGACGTCAAGTTTTTGCTTAGTTGTCACGTGTTATATCTAGTCATGCTCACTTAAAAATCGTACGCCCTACATCAATCCCAAATATTTATCGGTTTGCTAATTATTCATGCCGCACAGTTTTCAATTTACACGTTTAACTTTATCCCTAGGTCATTGCCACAATATTTTCTTTTGGTTCCAAATCTGGCGGGAAATCATGATGCTCCGAGTAGGAGCGGGCTTTACCTTGTATGCGGGGTCCTTCAAGGTCGTAGACTAAACAGTTCACTTATTTTAAATGATTCTATAATTTTACAAATATTTTTTGCGACGTTGCTAAATTTCTTTAAAACGTTATAAACAAAGATAATATTGGTATTTAAGAAAAAGGTTTTGGTTTCATTATTTTTTTTTAATTTGCAAATCGAATTTATTTATAATTTCTTTTAGAAATATATTTATTTATGTAAATATATAAAACTGTACTGAAGCTGATTAGTTCCAAATTATCTTTGTATTTGCAAACACAGCCATTGTATTAACATTAGTCACAATTATTTGAATTGATAAAAGTGTGATGTTTGTACAAATCATTTACTTGTTGCAGGTCTACAATGGGGGTCTATAAAATTCTAACGAAGTGTAGTGGATTTTAATAATTTTTTTTTTTTTTTTTGAAACATTTACACATGCATTCAACTACTTGTTGTATCGTATTACAACAATGAAAAAATCTAATCGAAACGTAGTTGGTTGCAAGTTATACACTATACATTTCGTAAACAAACAAGAAAAGACCTCGCATCAACAAAAGGAATCCTTTATGGCACTTCGTCATTTTCACAACCTGAACTAAGGTAATGGATCGACCATAATATTATCGTTGTGTTTAACATTAATGTTTGTAGAATATTATGAAGTATCCGCAACTTGTTTCCATGCCCTCGGCAGTTTCTGATTGGCTTGAAGAGCAGCTTGAAGCACGCGGTATTGATGCTGTAGTCTATACGAGATATGTACTAAGTTTATTGTACAGAGATCCTATAGATGTCATTTGTCCCGATCAAGATCTGCATTTCACACAACCTGATAAGGTATCGTATATTTTCTATTTGATTAATATTCTATTGATTGAACTTAAAATTACACATTTACAACAGAAATATGAGTAAATAGAATCCTAAAATCCCCCAAGCTAACATCAATTGTGGTATGGGAGTCCCCTATTTAGTAGATTATTTTAGTACTAACATATTTGCTATCTTGAATTTTTGACTGGCATTTTTAGTGACATTTAAAATGTGGATAAGAAAATTAAAATCTTTGCTATGTAAAAAAAATATCAATTTTTTATATTGATGTGTTTGAATTTTCAAATAGATTTTACAAATTTTTTTGATATCAGAATGTTTTAATGTATATTTTAATAATATTTAACTCATGAACAATATGACGTGTTGTTGCGTAACTATTACTTACAATTACATCAATTTATCGTCGTTTACTCGCTTATTGTACAAGTTCACGGTATTATCACGTTACTCAATCGTTTCCTAATAGTTATACAGGGTGTAATAATACTGCTATATTCTTCCATATCTCCATTTTTATGCAAAATACATAAAATATTTAAATACAACAGTTGTTTAGTTTTACGAAATTTATAACGTAAAATTATTCTACGATATACAGGGTGTTTAGTTTGCCCGTAACCATCAGTATCTTTACATTTTTAAATGGAACACCCTATATATGATCACATTTTTGAATTGCCTGAGGTATTTTAAGGCAACTTTATACAGGATCATATTCAATTATTTTCATTAGTTTACAAAATATTGACGTTTGCTTGAAAATTTTGACGTTTTGCTCTCTACAGAAAAATGCTATTATTTCGGTAACGGAAAAATGTTACATTATGAAACTTAACGTAACGTTAGAAGCATCTCCTTTGATGACAGTAAACAAAATATGTAGACTTAAATACGTTATACAGAGTGTTCTAGAAATCAGTGTCTTTTTGAAACAATTGAAATGCGAAAATTTTCATTTTTTCAAATTGAAACACTATATTTTTATGCGTTAGTTGAAAGCGAAATTTAATTATCTATTAGTTTGAATAAAGCATATATCTAGTTAAAATTAATGGTGTTAAAGATATTTCAAATTATTTCTCATGTCTATGTGTTGTTATGTAGGTATGCTCTTTACAAGAAAGTTTCTCTCTCGTATTGTTGGGGCTGTTCGGTAAACTTGCTCTGTTATGTATCTCCAAAGAAAAAAATCCCATTTGGTTAGATCAGGTGACCTTGTTGTCCAATGCACTGGACCTCCTCTGCCAATCCATTCATCACGAAGTGCATTATTTAGATGATTTCGGACATTCCTAGAGAAATGGCACGGTGCCCCATCTTGCTGCAGCCACAAATTCCTTATCATATTAACAGTGGGAGGGCGGACAACTTTGAAATATAAAACAAAATCATGTTTTCTCTTTTTTGAGTATTTTTCTAGACGTTTACAACCATGTTTTTTGGAGTTACAGCGCAATCTGTTACGAATCGAAAAAAAAGTTTCAAACAAAAACTGCATACTTGATGGCGTAGAATCCGAATCTGCAATACAAAATAGGGGTTTCCATTTTCCAGGGATTTCAAAGTTGTCCTGGGGAGTGAGCTGGGATCAATTTCGGCACCATTCAGTGAGCCTCCTGAATAACAAGAAATCTTATTAAGATCTTCTTTGATTTGATGGAGTGTTTTAGAGATATTCCGTTGTCTCAAGATAAAAAACTCGCCCGATATATTGTATGCAAGGCGAAATGCAGTTTTTCCTCTTTATTTGCTTCTGAAAAAAATTAATTATTGGCCGTACTTCGCTTTCGTAGTTCACTCTGTTTTATTCCTTTTTAATTTTTTCGACGAACCGGGAAAATTGGTTTTCAGTTTTGTTCTTATGGCGGTACTAAAAGGGTGATCCCTTAGAAAATTTACTATACGTATATCTTATCGTGGGTTGATATTCTCCGCCAGTTTGAACATGCATTGGAAATATGCATAATAACTAGTAAACTTGGTCAATTTCGTACACATATCAGTGGCGTACGCATGCAATTTTGCATTTAATTTAAATTACAAGAAAAAAATTACGCGCTATATTCACCATTAGACGGTTAAGTAAGCTCATCGATTGTGGCATATTTATATACGACAGGACTGCATACTAATTTGCAATTCAAGCTTGTTATTCTTCGGCCGTACACTACCCGTCCGCAACCCCCCTAACTCTCTCTCTCCTCTCTTATGTGCTCGAAGAAAAAACTTAAAATATACCTGTAATGACTTCCAACATCCTACATCAGTGGTATTTTTTAATTAAATTTTCTTAATAAACATTTCAGTAATATACAATAAAAGAGAAGGTATCCGAAGTAAGGAAATAATAAGCTATCCTTAGTACTGCTACTGTCTACACTGGAATTGGAGAAATAATTAAATGAATACAACACTAAGATTATAAACGTACTAGTAATTGTCTTATCAAATTATCTTAAAAAAATAAACGCAGACTATTTCCCGCTGATCGGTATAGTACACATCGTTCATCCCATGTAAACACCTAAAATCACACAGGTTGGTGGACGCTAGGGTATTTACGTTCAAGTCCGGATTAAACTGTCTGTGATCGTTGTGTTTTGTATTTTCAGGACCTCGGAATCCTGAATTTTGGTTATTTAGAATTCCATTTCAATGCAAAAATAAATATTTTTCAAATTGAGCCCTCGTTGAAACACATCATACTTGCTGATACATTTTTGTGCTTCGAAAACCTAACAGAAAATAAGTTACAATTTTTGTGCGCGTTTGGTAGGCATATTTATAAAAATACTAAAGCAAATCAGCCCAACAATTTAGAGCGAAGAGTGTGTTGTTTACACTTGTTTTATGTACTATTACTTGCATAGATGATTATTTTCTTATCCTCATTGTATTTTTTTCTCATGTGAATATTGAACAGTACATGTTCAAATTAGTTAATCTAATGATGTACACACATATTTGTTGACACGTATTGTTATTATTGTGTCTAGAAATCATAAATCTTTTAATTAGACATTTATACTAACTGTAAAATTTGATTTCACAACGTTATTGATACTGAATTATATAAATACTTGAATTATATAAAATCATCGTCACATGTAATTTTAGATATTGATATGATAATCTTCTGTTTCATACGAAATTGTGAAATACGAGTATATTTCATTTGTTTGTATATACATAGTTAAATTATGCAATAAAATTCTTGAAAAACAAAAGATTTACATTTCCGCGTATAACCCAATCGGCCGAACCTATTGTTAGGATATGTTAAATATTTATCTAAATATGTAATAAGTAAATTGCACACATAATATTAGTTATTTAAATAATATTACGTCATATTTATAATGTCAATAGATAATGCGAAATAAGGTTACCATTACAATGATTGTATACTGCACGTGCTAATGCAAAGTTTTCCTGTAATAAAAAAAATTACCATATTGATTAACACTACTATTACGTACTGGTTTTTGCATCACAATACAGCTTCTGTTTAATGGGAAGGATCTGTTTGTATTATTATCGATTATTGTTTTTTATTGCTACAATATTATTTTGAAGTACAGGAATATTTATTTTTAATTATTTTTTCATTAAAAGGACATAACGCAAGTAGATTTTGGTCACAGTTGAACCACATATCACACACATACGCACACAATACTCTGTCCAATTCGCAAAAAAATATTACATACAAATCAAGTAAGTTAATATTTTACTTTTTTTGCTAATTGTTACTCTTAGAAAATTTAATTTACAGCGTTTAAATTGAAAAATAGAAAATACTACTAAATATTTACAAAAACACCAAAAATTTGAGGGAACTATTATGAATGATTTGTTAGATGTGAGTAAACTCTAAATTATTTGATATCAATTAACAATTAATAAGTATTGTTATGATAATCGAATCAAATAATCGATAATAATTAACAAATTTTGTTGTCTCTTATGAAAATAATTTGGTGTCTTTTTCACTACTACATGATTGAATCAATTTAAAATCACACCTGGGCCCTCACGGGCCGTACCTCTTAATGGCAGGTACTTTGATAACTAAATAATTTTTTTAGAACAGAAAAAAACCTGTATACGTAAACTGTTTATTTTATAAGAAATATGTTTTGGCCATTGTGCTTCGTCATGTTTTTCAATATAAGTATCGACTTTTTCTTCTTTTGATGCAGAAGGCACAGTCCTATCTTGTATTGATCGGATCAACAGTTGATTTAGTATCTTCAGCTGGCAGTCCAGCAAATTTTCTGGAGTTAACTCTTGTTGCTGTAGTTAAATGAGTATTTGAAGCACGACCTCACGACCTACTTGTTTTATAAACGTTCTTCTGTTCTTAACAGTTGGCTGCTGAGAACTAAAATGTATAGCAGCATTTACACCCGAAACATTCAACAGGCTATAGAATACCCATTGAAGCCGTTGAAATAATCTCAAGCTTCTTTTGATCCCCTGTAGCTTCATCTATGTCAGACACATTTATTTTTTCGTGGAATACATGACAGGATTGTGGTGTCCCTTTGGAATCCAAATATGGTGAGGCCCACTTCTCAGTTTCTATAATTTATAAACTCTCCCGAAAGTACTCTTTCGTTTTTGCGCAAGGTACTAACAATCGTCGACGATAGTATATAAGCATTTTTTTCATAATTTCATATCCAGTGAACCAATTGTCCGATGTAATGTTTCTTCCTGTGTTATAATTCTTTCGGTAACATTTGTTTGGTGATGCTGATTTTGTATGGTCCATCGGCTGAACACCAGCATATATTTCTAACTTACCAACATAATACGTCTTGGCGTTTACTAGTGCAAATATTTTCAAACCATATTTGGTCGGTTTGTTCGAAAGGCCCACAGCACTTCATCAAGTGTTGTCAGCGCACCGACCGTGTACTCTGATTTGATAACGAAATTTTCAAAAATCTCTTATACTGTACAAATCTTATCCAGCTTCAGCATTTCTTCTCTTGTCCACTTTGTAGCATAGTAAAAAGTGTACCCAACACCATGCCAAGAAAAACAGCCGTCGTGTTTACTCGTTTTTCTGTGAGCACTTAGGATTAAACTTTGATTGGAGGTCTTTCAACATTGCTGTTCTAAAGCCCCCTCCCTTCCTCCTTCTCTTCCTCCCTCTCCCGCGCTAACTTATGATCGGCTTAATAGAAAGGTTCTAATTTTGGGTTATTAATATGAAATATTATGTAATACATTCTTGAAGTAAAATTTCTATGTAGTTCCAAAGATTAACGACAGGCAGCGATATAGTATCAAACTTTTAAATGGAATGATCGAGTGGCACCTCATTTTAAAGGGTTCACTGAGTATGGTATCAGGCTAAAGTTTCATAAAAATGTATCCACCCATAAGAACATAGTAATAGAACAAAATTTAATTTCATTTTACATTTTGTATTTGCAGTTATCTGCTCAACATAAAAAAGTCTTGGGTAGGTATGAATTGTAAAACCTGCGTCTTTTATTAAGCCTATACTACCGTATGAATGTCAGAAAATAGAATTTTATTGACATAAGTGCCGCAATTAGCAATATGTACTAAGACATAATAATGACTTAATAATAATAAGTTAATAAAAAATAATGTTTTTTTTGTTATTAAACGTTAATAATTTCGTGATTATCCTCAATCATATCAATATCTGACTGTATTAGTGAATTAGAAATTAGACTGAAAACTTTTGTTTCAATCTGTTAACTAATATTTAAAAAAATCTGACAAGGTCGGAAAAGAACCGTTGAGTAAACTTGTAAGTCATAAACAAAGAAGTATGCATTACGAATACAATTGTTATATAAGCTGCCATTAACATCAAAGCAATTAAAATTTGCGTAGGCTTTTTATCGATACAGTATATGCATGTCATTAACCTACGCGAATAAGCCATCACATCTTAATGACATGTTTCTGTTCGTTGTTTGTATTTTCGTTCTAATTTGCCAATTTAAAAATTAAATCTGTACAGACAAAATTACCCATGAATAGTATTTATCTCCATTTACAAATAGGTAGCTTTTTTGCTGAATTGTCGTAATTGAACAACTCAAGTGCGGTGAAATGTTTGTCTACCAGAAAAAGATGAACTTGTAAAAGGTTATGAGGGAGATTTGAGCTTACGGCTAAAATGCGGCATAGCAAAATGGTCAATGTTTTTTATCAATACGTCAACATTTATTAAAAACAAACATTAAAAGAAGCCGAATATCCATGTCAATTTTGCCAAGATATTTCACTGAGCTTGCAGAGATTTATTTGTTTGTTATTATTGTTGTTTCGAGTTCTTTTACTCAAACCACTCAATAAGCTAATTTACCAAACTTAATGTGCAAACAATAATATCTCCGACTAATGACATGGAATCTTATTACTAGGTATATAACTTACTTTATATAAAAGATACTTCTAAACTTATGTAGAAATAATACTGAAATTATACATTTCACATTAAAAACTCATTAAAGGGCTGTTTATCATAATACTGAGAATAGTGAGGAAGAATTCACAACAAATTTGTATAATATAATCTAGTACGTACCTATTTCTCGGCGAGTTGTAATGCATGTATTACTATACGAATAGTGTCTCTATATTGCTTCGTATTCGCGTTTAATCCATATACATATGTATTAACTTATATTTTTGATTCTATTGTATTCTATTCAGGTAAGTTTTGAACCAAATATCCGCTTATAATTAAAAGCTCAAATTGCTTTAAGATACCTTGCATTATCCAATCAATCTGCTTACTTTAAAAGTGACTTAAGTAGTAAGAAGTAAATTTTATATATTAAGTGGTATAGTCGAGAAAAATACATTTATTAAAGTCAAACATCTCCCTATTTTGCCAATAAAAAAGTGTTACCGCGTTCATTCACCGCAGGGTTTTCCCAAATAGCACCAGCTTCATAAGTTTTTTTACTAGTAAAACGACATCCTACCAAGGATGTATTTTACCTGGCTGGTAAAACTGTATGCTTATATGAGGGTCCTTTCTAAACCTAATTCGAGAATAAATTTATTTTTTTTATACCTCTAAATTTTCTTTTTATTAAAAGCAAATATGTGTGTACATCGTCACTTAAAAAAATACTCAAATATAATATACTACACCTTTATAAGTTTCTATTTATTAAATGCTTGTTACGTGTATGTGTTTTGTGGTAGTAGTATTAAATATGAATTATTGTAATGCATGTAGGAAGTGAGACGTTCTGGTGGAGGCCGCAAGCGTCTTCGTCGCTCTTCTGGGTGGTGGGGACATGATTTGGCTGATGCCGATAGGCTGAAACGTTCAGCTGCAGTGGAATGCCTCATGTCTGCATCTGACCAGGTATTTTCTAACACTCATTATAGTAGATTCTTTCTTTTACCATCGCTTAATTGATGTTTCATTTAATGCATTATGTTTATTACCTACTTTTGATAATGCTTATTTTTAACTAACCTCTACTTTTATTTTGATTACATCATCGAGAAAATTGCATTAAAAGGTACACAAGAACTTTTTTGGGAATGCCAAATAGTAATGTATGTCGCATTTGGTAATATGTAGAGCAACCAATTTTACTAACAATTTTGCTACCATATATTTCAACATTTTCTTAAATTTTGATGCTAGAATGTTTTTTGGTTCATATTATGATACTGTAATAATGATAATTGAGTAGTGATTAATATTTTTATTTCAAGTTGACCTAAGACAGCGACTTCCTATCTGTCGTGTGCAAATTTTTCTGAAACCTTGGTACTAGAATACAGCAACAAACTATTTTATTTTATTACGTTACGATTAGCGGCATGTTATATCATAAGATCGTCAAGGCCAAGATGTGTATTTTTTTCATAAAAAGTAGTAGTTACTATTAATATTATTGAACTGACATTGTTGAAGCATCGTTAAAAATTATTATTATCTATATTATTAGTTTGGATTGATAATAATAATTGTTCATAATAATTACTTTTTATATCTCCCACTGTTAGGTAAGGATTACGATTAACTATACATACATATATACCGTACAGTCGCGAACTTACCACATTTATTCACACTAGCGGTGTAAAACTACATCTCTCTGAACAACAATTAATTGTTTGTAACTTATTATCAACTTATTCCTTGTTATTATTCACAAAATATGAAAATATTTTCGTTTGAACCCTCCTAACAGAAGTATTTGATAATACGGCTTTTTCATACATATTTTTTAAAGAAATCATATCACTACTGTCCAAGCCATAGTATACAGTTTGCAGTGCTTCCATAGCAGTTGAGTGTGTTACTTTATTTTCTTCATGGTCCTGATTTTTATTTTTCTCCATATTTGCCATAGAATTTGGGAAATTACAAAAAACCAATTATATCTCATGTAGGTGTTGATTGAAATATATATTTTTTAGATCAAAAATCATAAAAAGTCTCTTGAATTAATAAAAAAGCTGGGCATTGTTATATTTGCTAATTAAGTATTTAAACAACTACAATGAATTTAAAATGAATCAAATAATTTTTTTCAGAAATGCGGTATTGAATCATTGGTAGATGAACTTTGCGAGAAACTGAAGGAGATAAATAGCAACCAAAGCGCTAACGGCAAGGAACTGTTACCGGAAAAGAAACGTGCCGTGTCCCCGCCGCAAGACCCAGCTAAACGCTATTACGCTGCTTTTCCGCCATTGTCTAGAAATTCATCCGTTAACTCCCCGAATCTGATTAATTTAATACCGAAGTGGTTTGGATCGCCGAAGAAGAGAACCCCTAGGAAACAGAATCGCTCATCTAGCTACGAAGAAAAACTGCACTCGAAAGTCGAACTGGATAATATGAAGGCGCGAAGCGTCGGCAAACAACGCTACAACTACTTCACCCGCAACAAGAAGGAATTCGGATATTGTCGTAATGTAAGCAAGTCAATGGATAAAACGGAGAATAGCAACAATTGGGATCAGCTGTATTTATTTAATAATAACGCGAAGAATAAATGTACAAACACCACGAATTGGTCGCAACCGAAGGAGGATATCATTAATTTTGTTAGTGATAACAACAAGGATGCGACCGAGAATCTTGATTCATGGAAGACTTTGGATGACAGCTTAAATATGTACGACGATCTGCCTGTAGATATACGAGAACTGTTAGATTCTCCTAGTCCACAGGAAGACGATACAGTGGAAATGATGAATTTGGCTAACATGAGGGATACCGGTAATAAAACTTTCATACAATGCGGCACTAATATAATTAGCTCAATTTGGTCGAACGATGCTGCAATGGACGACGCGAATAGAATCTATGAAAACACTTTCAACACCGCCCTCGATGAGAGTACATCGGAATCATTTCTCGATTTAAAATTTAGTTCTATTTCGATCGATAGCAAAACTAATAAGTGGCCTACATGTGATATAATAGCCGAAAACGAAACAAATTCGTATTTCGAGAATTTTAACAGGTCTCTATTAGATGCTGACTTTTCATCTTGGAATTTTGGTACCACGGAGAAATTCCAGAAATGGTCGGATGCCGAAAACGAAATTCAAACGAACGATATTATGCGCAGCCTGACAATGTTAAATCATAGCAAAGAGAGCTCGTTCACTGAGGTGATACCTCGACCTGGCAAGGCTGATTTAAACATATTCGGCACGAATACAGTCGTGAAATTGATGCAAGAAGCGGCACTTAAAAAATTAGAATCGGAAAAAGATGAAGATCTACTGCATTCCATTCATAGTCATTTTAAACCCATCAATGAGAAGTCGGAAACACGTAGTGGTTATGTCGATGGAACGACGTTCATAATTCCGAGCAATGTTGAAAGTGTTAACTACAAACGCAGTGAAAGCGGTTTTCTCTATCTTGAAAACGAACAGGGAATCAGCAGGAAATATATGGATTTTAGGCGATCTGTAGGAAGCGATTTTTCGTTAAAATTCAATATCTGTCAGAACGATAAAGCTTCTCAAACTGATGCTGATCTCGTAGAAACACCGGAATGCGATAAGGAACAGGAATCATTTTATTTTCCGGGAGATCAAGAACTATTAATCGATGATGGTGTAGAAGAATGCGAATGTTCGGATAAAAATACGGAAACGTTCGAGATTTACGGTGATGATAACGTTCTGACTGAGATTTTCGGAAAATATGAGAATAAATGCGATTTATGCAATAATAACTCGTCGTGGGAATCGCATTGGTTTAGATCGAAAGATTTGGATAAGAAATTAGATAAACAATCTATACGTGATATATGGAGTGGCGGGGAAGTATGCACAGCTTGCATGAATTTGAACAATAGCCACAGTTCCCTTACAGTATTGCAGTCGAAACTGAGGGAAGATATCAGTCAGGATGGCGAACAACTACTTTCTGACTTAAGTTCCATTCAAAAAACTTACATGGAGGAATTACCTGTCGCTGAAGTATCTTGCAATATCACGGAACTGCTCGGTATCAAAGAAAGAAAACGAAGGCATTCGTCTATCAATTATGAAGGTGCCATTTCGGTACAACAAGATTGTTTCAGTTTTGCCACGCGGTTAGAAGAAGATTGTCTAATGAACATAGCCACAATTCCCACATTGCGTTCTGTAACCCTTTGAAAGGGTAAGCTTGAATTTAGTTAGGTTGATAATATAAAATACTAGATATGTGCATATTACACACATTCTAATAATAAATAACACACACAGTGTTTGCTCCAGTAATCTACGTTTAATTTGTAGACGTATAAGTAATATTTGTCTTTAAGCAAACTGCCGTATTAATTTCAGTGCAGAGATGAGGTACAACAGAGAGACCTCCCCTTAGTTTATATTGCATTCATTGTGTGTGTGTTTTGCGTAAGATAATTTATTATTTGAAGAAAATGGCAATATTGTAAAAGCCTATATCAAGCGAAAAAGAAACCAACCCTGTATAGATAAATTCTACGTTCAGTATTTTTACAATATTGCCCCACTATCGTCGCATATGAGGAAAGCATATGCGCGCAAAGGAGTGAAATTAACCTCCGAACTTTAGTAAATATTTAATTGTTTTATTGTTACGTTTTATTTTTTTCTATCAATTCGGTTAGATGCAAACATTTTCGTAATTTACAAAATTCGACTGTTGTATATATTGTCAGTTCTTATGTTTTCTATTGATTTTATTTTTTTGTTAAAATTATTTCCATTTATCTGAAAAAAAATGTAACGAAAAAGGATAGGTAACATTTTAGAAGGTCATTAGCATCACGACGAAATATAAAGCATATGGATTATTTCTAATGGATGATTATTAAAAAGAAAACGCTCTGCAAAGAAAATAAAAATCTTAACACGTTGAGTGCCACATATACGTTACAAATTTTTTTATTATTATTATTTTCATTGGTATATTCCCCAAGTGCCCAAAAAGGAATGTAAGTCACTTTTTCTACTTTCTAGCACAAAAGTGTTTATCGCAGCCAATTTGATCTCTTCAGAGTGAATTTGCGCAGGAACTTGGAAGTATTATGAAAAACGAATACGGTTACGACATTTACGTATTAAAATGTCACGAAAAATTCTTGAAATATCTATGATTTTCTGCATTTCATATTGTGATTTTGTGGGAAATTGTATATGTAGTAAGAATACTTTAACTTTTAAAAGGAATTCGACTTTTGTTAAGTGGATAATAAATATAATTTCATTAAAGAATGAAATAAAGCAGAGGTTTTAACTTAGCATGTGGCACTCAGCGTGTTAAGTCAGCTCCAATATCAAAATATATGAGGTAAATGCAAATAATTTTGACCTTTAAATATATTACGAAGTTTGAAATAAAGCGTTTTATTGAATGGAGTGATACAATGCGTACTTCATGTAATATTTAAGGGTCAATTGCTGTTTAATGTCGAGAAGATAGGTTTACAATCCCTATGTTTGAAATATCTATTTTTATATAGTGTATACAGTTACATATTAGTAATTTATCATATTAACTGTATCTGTATCTAAAATTACATATATGCATTAATCTACTACATAAACATACATATTATATATTTACACATATATAATATATATTTTTGTTCGTAATTTTTGTATACTTACATATCACCGACCAATAAACTACTTTGTGTCGTATTATTGAAATAACTGAATATATTTTACGGATCGGTGACATTTTTTGTACATATTTCTGTAGTGTAATTCTCTTATTTTATTTATTCAAAACTTTTCTATTGAAGATCTGTTCAAATCTGTCAAAATTTTCCTTTTTATATACTTTTACTAAAAGCACTATTAAAATTATCGGTTTACACCCATTAATTCATGTTGAATGTTGAAAAAAATATCCTAAAAAGTCTGAATGAGAGTTCATTCCTATTTACAACATTGCTCAAATATTGCGAAATAATTTTTGCAACAATATTGAACTACACATAATTTTTCACAACATTAATTAAATTTCAGAGATTTTTATAAAAATGCAGATCTTCAAAAAGCTACGTGTTTGTTACTTTAATTTCAAAAAATTAGTAAAAGTATATTTATGTATATTTAAACGAAAAATTAAAAAAAAAAACGGAAAGAAAATTAATAGGGCATTTTTTAGTATAGCTCTTATAATAAGTGCAGCATCAGAACCACCTAGTTGCTAGAGATTGTGTATATTACACAAAAAATTGAAAAAAAAAACCATAAAAATTAAAAATACTGTAAAATATATCAATCTCAATTTAGATGTATACTCATTATATAAATATATTGGACAAGGTAAAAGTACTAATATAGTACTTGTTTATTAAGTTTAGTTTAATCTGATTATAGAGTGGTTAAAACGAAAATTTATATTTTTTAAAATAATATAATTATCATAGTCAGTTGGAGCCAAAGTTTTTTTCTTTCTTATTAAATAACATGTAAGTAGCTTTTAGTTGCTATTTATCGCAAGTCTATATTATCTTGGACCCGCTCTGTAATCAGTTACTTTCGTGGAATATCAAATCCACTATATAACAGACGACAAAAAAAAAAAAAACATTAGATTTAGTATTGTGTTTTCCATTAAATAAATATTAGTTTTTAAATTTGGTATCTGTTCATAAAAAAGATTCAGAAAATTCTATCACAATCTATCTCTGTACAATCTTTACAGTGATAAAGAATATTGTTTTCTCTTATTATTTTATTGTTATTGAATTCATATTTTGTTGTCTATTTAGGTTTTCTGGATCTTATTTATGAACTGAAGCATACCTGGTAAAGAATAAAAGTTGTTTGAATGTAAACAGAGTGAATATAGGTGTATATGAAAGAGTGTTAATAAAAATAATAATGCACCTTTAAAAAAAAATAATAATTTGTATGAAGCAGTATGGTCGAACAATTGTAACGAAAGACTAATAATTTGAATGTGATTAATGTTTGTGGCAAATATGTCATTTGATGTTTGTGGTGCTTTATACAAGAAAACAAAAAAACTAAAACAAATTATGTAGCTTATGGAAAAAATCGGCTTGGATGTTAGGTTCGGTATATTGTGTCAAATTAAGTTGGCATCTATATATAAGAAATATAAGAATATTACATCAATACTGTATACCGTACACTAAACGTAGCTTATTACAAACGATTAGGCTACATAATTTCAATCATTTCGATATTGCAATAATAAATTACAATACATTAATTAAATAAGGAACTTGTTCACTGTGTTTTTATGTGTATTTTAGTCTGATTCAACCTCACCTTTTTGGTGTTATACATGTTATTTCATTTTTCACTGTTGCTTCATCAAAATTTATAGGATTTTTACAGTGAACTGGTCGATAATATGGCGTAGCAAAAAAAAACAATATCTTTCTGGCTGTATATATCACAGCGATTGGCGTAATCGTTTGTTTTAACATCTCTCTGCATTAAAAAAAAAAACAGGAAAATGTAGCGAGATTTTTTTGCCAATCGCATACATTTCATTTCCCATGTTGGAGTATCAATTTAATACTCTAACATTTTTTTAGTGCCTAATTAAATATTATTACCTTTGCCTTAACAAGAGTAACCTGTCATTGTAATGTTCATAAAATAAACAAAAGATTTCGTGTATTTCATGTGAATTTTACACAAAAATTACCTTGCAGTTTGTTGCTTATACTACATAATATTAAATGAATAAGTAGTTAATAGAAAAAGGAAATGATACGATTAAAAATAAAAAGCAACGTTAGAATGCAGAAGATGATTTTCCGAACGCTTATTGTCATTCATTTTCTCTGTTACTTCCGTACATGTTACGAAATTGTAATGTGAATTATCTTTGAAGATATACTGTACTTGTTTTCTTATCTTCGTATCTTGCTATTATTTCATTTCAAATAAAATACAGAATCAAATTGCTGCAGTGTTTATTATTGTAAATGTTTTTTTTTAATATTTTGTTACCTGTTTGCCATTGAAATCTTTAAAAATCAAATAAAACAAGTACTCAACGAACCTGTTGTTTTATTTATTCTTAATATAGATACCCATCACAAAAATAATGCATGGAGGCCACGTCTAAGAACCACAAATACCCACAACATTCTCCGTATTGATTGATATACCCTCAGTGTGTGTTTGATAGTCTGATTTTTTGCCATCACAACCTGATTATCGTAGTCTGAGTTTTGTTATGCAAGTCTTGAATAAATTGAAATACTCGCCACTTGTATAGTCGCCACACAGGTAAATTTTAACAAGATACCGGTACCATTCGTGTTTTCATAATTTAAGATTCCGTATCATTTTAGCGAATCGCACCTTTCAATCTGGAGGGGGAAGGAGTAAAAGAACAACCAACAAACGTAACCACGTCGGTATGCTTGATAAAAACGATAGGCAACGACTTCATTTTGAATAATTCCCGTATAATGTTAATTAATCTTATTATTAATAATATGTTTCATTAAAATTAATTTATTTAAAGATACTATGCTAAAATAATTTCTAATTTCCGTTATATACATTTTAAATACGTTCACTTCCGACGAATGCGACCAATTATCAGAGTATCACTGATACTGATAACTAAAGTATTATAATTTTGCAAAACTTGTACGAAAATTTTAGTCAAATATGTAGGACGATAAGGAGGACATTTTAAAATTATTTGCAAGTATACAGGGTGATTAAAAAAGTACAGCATTTCAAAGTTAGGTTATTTTTAATGGAACACCCTATATTGTATACCATTTTTGGATTCTACGTCATAAATTAGGATAACTTTGTTGATAGTTCCCTATACCCATCTGCTGCCAATTTCGAGAAAATTTAATTTTTATGAAAATGTCAGCTTTCGCGAAAAAATTAAAAACAGGAAAACTATGACTTAGACAATTTACATTTGTAAGAAATTATTTTGACAAAACGTGCTTTCAATAAACCGGTAGAGTATCTTGATATTGGCTACATGGCGTTCAGCAAAACAATTTATACTTTATATTTTTTCAACTACCAATAACTCTTTTAAGTTAAATGGAACATCCTGTATTTATCCATCCTATGTGAAAGCACATTAAACCTCCTACCAAAAACTATAAAGATGTCTATGTCTAAATTTTACGCTTTAGGCTTTATTATGATAATATAATACAAAATTCTCATATAAAAAAATCAAAAACAGTGTGAAATGTTCTCAAACCACTAACAAATAAATCTGGTGATTCTATCGCGAAAAACTTGTTCGTTAGAAACCAGCAGGATGTTATAACCACGGATCCAGATGGTTGTGGCCTTATTTAGAGATCACTTTGGGTTTTAACAGAATCGTCCTACTGACTATTCAGATGGTACCAATGGTCGAAGTTTTGCATTTTATTAACTGCCACCTGATAAGTTTGAAGTTGGTATGATCCTAAATGATGTGGCAACCAAGCACTCAAGGGAAATTACTGATGTGCCATGTTCCTCTCGTAAAGCCGATTCTCGTCTTTATAAATATACAGAGCATTCCAATGAAAACGAACCAACCATAAGTCTAAAACGTCAAGAATACGAATAAACGACATTCAAAGAAAATTGGCATGTCTCGGCGTTTATCTGAATTTATTAACATTTTCGATATTATTTAAGGTGGATCGCTTTTATTGGAATGCTCTGTAATCACTTTAGGCTCCGTTAAGTTGCCCCCCCCCCCCCCCACCTCTCGCCCCTCCGCCGGGCTGATATCTATCCCAAAAGTTTGCATCACCTTGCGCTACATGTATAACAGCTTGCACCCCTCTAGTTGAGTAATTGTTTTTACAAACCCACAAAGGGGGGTTAACTTGACACCATCCCTCCCCCTTCCTTCAAAATAAGGTAGCTAAAGCTTGCATCCAGCATCCATTGACCTCTTCAGACCCCGCGCCCCATTGTTGCTACCCCTGCAAAGAGTGTTTCGCGTAAGAACCCAAATAGAACAGAGGGATTTGAAGGGGACCTAAAATGGTAATTTCACGCTATTGATCTCTACACCAAGCAGCATCCCTCAGAAGTTATAAGCTTTCAATGTGAGGTCTCAATTCTCGAAAAGAAATCAATATGTAGGTACTATCTATACACACTGATTTAGCAGGACAAATAAGTTTGGTCCAGCGTTTGAATGCATTGGGGCTACTAATTTATGATTAGTAAAAGTCAACTGAAACAGTTTAGCGTTGATCTAATGTAACTTTCAAATTTGAAGTAAGTATGTATTTATAGACCAGTTAGTGATATCTATTGTTAGTTTTACAAATCAATCTAGTTATTCAAGTTTTTTTTTTTTGAAAAATATAATAAGAAACACATTTCCCAAATATGTTTTTTGAAAAAAATATACACTAATAATAGTGGCTTTCGAAGAAAGGTAGAAATATGTTTTATGATCACATTTCCAAATAAAGGGTGGTGGGGTGGCATAATATGAAAATTATTATTTTTTACGTCTGCCAAGATTTTATAAAATAAAATATTACACTTGATCAACCCCACTTCAATGTTTCAGTTGACTTTTACTAATAATCATAATAGCCTGAATACATTCAAACACTGTGTCAAGTTTTGTGCTGCTAAATCAGTGCAGTACATGATTTTTTATTTCGAAAATTGAGACCTCACTTTGAAAGCTTATAACTCCTGAGGGATGTTACTTGGTATAGAGATTAATTGCGTGAAATTACCATATTTTTAGGTCCCCGTCACATCCTTGTTTTGTTTGAGTTCTTACCCGGTAATAGGTACTCTTTGCAGGGGTAGCAATGGACGCAAGGTCTGAGGAGGATGGTGCAAGCTCAGCACAGGATTAACATGGGGCGCTTTGAGGACTGTAGCCCCGCGTCCGGTATTGTACTAGTGAGTAGGGCCTCTCATCTGAGAGTTGCCCATAGTCCCAAAGCACTTTAATCCGGCGCTGTGCAAGGTTTTGGTGCAAGCTATCCTATTTTGAGACTTATTCCGCTATGATAAGGTGAGGGAAGCATATAAACATTAATATTAAATATGTAGAGGTAAAAAAAAGAGCAAGCTACCCTATTTTGAAATCCCCTCTTGCGATTTTTTAAAATAATTACTCAACTAGTAGAGTGGTGCAAGCTATTAATACATACAGTGCAAACTTTTTGAACCGATATTAGGCCGGTGCAAGGCAACTTTGACGGCAGCCCAAGTTTAATAAAAAGTAAACATGAAAAGGAAAACATTTTAATGTATAAGTACGGATACTAAAAGAAGATAAAACAAGTATTAAGGAGTATCTTAAAAAATAGATATACATAAGAATTTTTTTTCCGTTTTTCTATTTAGTGACATTTAGTGTATGACGTTATATGTTAACAGTACCGATGTCAACGTTGGTTGGCTACATGTATTGTCATGCGTTGATGTCATGTTCGTCATTCGTAACTGGAAAATTACGATGTCAAAATTACACACTGATCTTTGCGTGTAATGCACAGAAATTAGTATTTTATATATGGCTATAGATATAGATTATTGTGTTTATATATTTTTGTAGCAAACTTTATTCAATTTTCTAGTTTCAAAATGCACGTATTTTTGCGGTCTACTCATGTTTTAAACGGACCTTTTATTATATTAAAATGTAAGTACCATTTATATTATAATTTACAATAAAGAAATATACATAACTTTATGAAAATCCAAATTTATCTGCTATATTTCCTAATTGACCCTGTAATACCTTGTTAAATAACATATTTATGTATGTTGGTGTATTATTATGAGTAATTATTATGAAATCAATACAATAACAAACAAAGTAATAATATATAGAATGTTAGATAGCTCCACTTAATACTAAATTGTACTATTTTTATAGGTTGTCGACTATGCCATCCTGCAGTTCAGTGTGTGTGTAGCAATCGAATTCGAATTAATCACGATTTTCAAATATCGCAGCGATATTTGTCACATAGTAGTCCCTTTTCCAAAGAATCACGGGTGTCATTACTGTCAAATACAGTACAACCCAGTAATGTGATTTTCTTAAATCATCGACGTTTATCTCTAACTGGAATTAGTTTTGATAAGGAACCTCTCAAACCATCATCGAAAATAGAAGAAACTGTACAGGAATTGAAAAAGAAAAAAGTAGAATTACCTGCGGAAACTGCTAAACCAGTTGTGAAAAAACCTTTGAAACAAAGAATATGGGATGAACTGGTACATTATTACCACGGCTTTCGATTGTTATTTATCGACATGAAGATATCTAGTATTTTATTATGGAGGGTACTAAATGGTAAATCTTTATCAAGACGAGAATATAGATTATTAACAAGAACAGTTGGTGATATGTTTCGGTTAGTACCATTTTCTGTATTTATTATTGTTCCCTTTATGGAACTTTTATTACCAGTATTTATTAAATTATTTCCTGGAATGTTACCTTCCACATTTCAAACTGCAACTGAAAAGGAAGATAAATTGAAGCAAAGCTTAAAAGTAAAATTAGAAATGGCTAAATTTTTACAACAAACTCTAGAAGAAATGTCAGCACAGCATAAAGATAGAAGTTCACAACAAGCAAAGGATTTTGCTATATGGTTTCAAAAGATACGCACTTCAGGAGAAGAAGTTTCGAATGAAGAGATATTAAAATTTTCTAAATTATTTCATGATGAAATTACTTTAGACTCGTTATCGCGAAGTCAACTAGTGGCCCTTTGTCGAGTATTAGAAGTACAAACATTAGGCACCAATAATATGTTGAAGTTTCAGTTGAGAATGAAGCTTAGGAGTTTAGCAGCTGATGATAAAATGATCCATAAGGAAGGTGTTAATTCTCTGACACTTGCTGAGGTTCAACAAGCATGTAGAGCACGTGGAATGAGAGCATTCGGTGTATCAGAAGCAAAATTAAGATCTCAATTATCCCAATGGCTTGACTTAAGTCTTAATGAAAAAGTTCCACCGTCACTATTGTTGCTATCTCGTGCTCTCATGTTACCTGAAACTATTACAACTAGTGATAAGCTCAAAGCAACTATATCTGTCTTGCCTGAACATATAGTCACACAGACTAAAGCTGCTATAGGTGAAAAAGAAGGTAAAATTGATAACAAAGTTAAGTTGGAAGTTATCAAAGAGGAAGAGAGGAAGGTTATGGAGGAAAGGAAAGAGCAGAGAGAGCTTAAGAAACAAATTGAAATGGCTAAGAAGGAAGTATTGGAGGATAAAGCGCCACAATTAAATGCAGCGGCAACACCAGAGTTGAAAGACACAGCTAAAGTCATTACACCAGTAGCTGCACATAAAGATGAAGAACATTTACGTTCAAATGATATTCAAGTTTTAGAAGATGCATTAGATACAATTTCGAAAGAGAAAAAAGTTATGGTTGAAAAAGTTGGAATTGAAGAATTAAAAGAACATATGGCTGAATACCAAGAAGATGTGGAAGATTTAAATAAAGCACTTGCTGATATACCTAAACCAGAAATAAGAGAAAGTAAAGCATCTCAGAGGTTATTCAAACGAGTAAATAAAATGATTAATAAGATGGATTCAGTTCTATATGAACTTGAAAATAAAGAGAAACAATTAAAGAAGGACTTAGAAACTGAAGAGACTGATAAGAAGAAGGAGGAATTACTTAAAATTGATGATATTATGGCTGCCATTAAGAGCATTAAGAAAGTACCAGATACATCTAGACTACAACAGATCGAAAATGTTCTAAGTAAAATGGATGATGATTGTGATGGTTCCATCAAAATTGAGGATGTTTTAAAGGTTTGTAACTTTCTCCTTTTTTTTGCATGTACTTGATGATCTAGAATTACAAAAATAGGTATGATAAAATTGGCAACTCTACAAATACATTCTTTAACGAAATCGGTACACAGGTGAATGTACTTGAGAGTTTTTAAATCACTCTTGTTTCAAAACGTGTATCGTCATTATCTACATTGTATTACATAATACGTAATCGCGCTCAATTAAATGAATAGATTATATTGATTGGTTTGTTAAAAGCAGCTAAAAATAAACGTTTCGGACTTATGTATGTATATACAGTAGAGATAAATAGCCTTTGTTATATTTTGTGTATGAATATAAACTGATGCACTCTATAGAAACTACAGTTAGCTGAAATAGAGTGGAGTAATTTACATTCTAAAGTTGTAGCCACAAGCAATAAATTATAAAGCGATTTATTTCCAATTGGATTATATAAGCGAGACGAATCTATTATATAAATCTGTAACTGTTGGAGTAAGAAATAAATTATATTACGTTTTCAAGGTGTATAACGAACAAAGACAAAATATAATTTGTTGGAAAATGCAAGTATAACGATATAGAGGCTTGTCTATGAGTATCATTTTACATCATAAAAGTGTTCTAATAAGATCTGCCATTATCTTTTGTGTAATATAAAATCAGCTGTTCTCATTTCTAAAATAAATATTCATAAGAATCTTTAACTTTACGAAATCTTTCTAAATTATATGAAACTTTCCACTTTCAAGTTATATTTCATGTTATCTCTAGATCGGTATTTAAATAAAAATTATAGTGATGTCAAATAATAACCAAATTCATTTTCAACGACTTGCATAGTTTTTATCGCGATAACAGACTTTTTTTCGTATTGCAGAGACAGCGTGTGATTCTGATAAACGATATATACGATATTACCTAATTTATATTTCCATTATATTGGAATTACAGATATGATGTTCCGGTAGATACAAATTAATTCCATTATTATTTATAATTTTGTTATTCATAAGTATGAGATAACCCGCCGATAGAATTGTAAATATCTAGAGCTGTTTATTATCTTGAGTTTCGTAAATAATGTCGTAAATACGATATATTCGTATTTATGGGGCCAAAAAAATTAAAAAGCAAGTGTCGAAAAGTGAAATATATATATGAAATATATGAGCAACATTGCCCGGATATTGAATTATTAAAATGTACGAGGACAGGTTACAAATTTTGTGACTTCGTGTACCGTGTATTCGTGTATGCTATTTATGACCTATATACATATAACCTTGTGATCCGTGATTTGTACCCTTGAAATGTGTATCACAAGACAAGATGAATACTATGTGCAATCATTGATATAGTAAGTGCTGAATGGTTATATAACGTTCATTTCTTCAAGCTAGTAGTTCTGAGGGCAGTGACTTCATATTTCTCAACTTGTGACCTATCTTTCTTCTGTAGTTTTTTTTACTCGGTTAGATTTTTGACCATAAGCATCCAATCCTCTTCTAAGACTGTTAACTGGGTAACAAAATTATGTTAGTATTAGTTGACCTTAAGCACATAGCAATTTTATAGGTCATATGTAGATTTTATCAAACAGAAATATAGTTATTTTTAAAGACACGTTGATGTACAAGAGAAAATTAGTAAGGTGTGCCACAAACATTTCTTTTTTTTTTTTTTTTATAGTAGCAAAATTCCAGTTTTTATTTCATTTTGTACGTTGAATTTTATCAATTATTAATAATTTGCTGACGAAACTGTTCATCGCGAATATTGACTTATGATTTAATTGTGAACTTGACTTTTTTTAAATATCTATTTCATTTATTTCTATATGTATTTACCGCGAAATACTTAGTTTGTTTATTTATATATGTATATTAGGTTCGTTAAAAATAACTTTCAGGCAAGATTTAACTAATATTACTTGAAAAATTATATATATATAGGTTTCGACTTGAGAAACAAACTTGACCTTGCTGTAGCCTTCAAAACGTGTCTAAGGTTAACTAATAATAACACGATTGAGTTTCTGCTTTGACATCAAATAACTTTTATTCGACACATTGTTTTTAAAGATGCTCATTTTTCATTTAGAACTGTTTCAAGTTAAATGTGATATGTGTATAAGGTGGTGTAGAAAAGACTATGCTTCATTAAGTGAATTCAAATATTTTAATGTGATTTCAAGAACGACGAGGTCGTTAACTACAGATAAAAATCCCCGTAAAAACACCAAATACTACAGCACTGAATACGACATGCATGTTTCGAGGGCTCATGGGCTCCCATCATCAACCTAATGCCGAATAAGTAAATAAACTGAATAACTAACTCTTAAACGTTGTAGAAAAAAGAAGACGTTTGCCCTAAAAATTAAAATTGAGCTTTCGAATA
Organism: Holotrichia oblita; assembly: GCA_023690525.1. NCBI lineage: Eukaryota > Metazoa > Arthropoda > Insecta > Coleoptera > Scarabaeidae > Holotrichia > Holotrichia oblita. The sequence goes on along the minus strand of CM043020.1, from coordinate 21,938,625 downwards.
ATTGTAAGAGGAAATGTTTATAATGTTAGTTTTTAATTTTATTGTTATTATTTTATTATTTGATATGGATTAGTCGATAATGGGGAGCGTGAGCTCTCGAAGCATGTGTCCCGAATTAATTAATTAGGCGTTTTTTGGTGTTACCGTTTTTTATCTGTAACAAATATTTTAATTGCAATTCGAACAACTTTTAATTTGTATAAAACGTTACGTATTTACATGAGTGCCTTTCTTTTTCTACTTTTCATTAATACACAGTTGGAGATTATCTAGAACACTCTGATACACTTTGGACTTTCCTTTGAATAGATCGATGTGAAATGTTGGGGTGCTTTACAACCTTCTCGATTTCTTTAGGATCTACAGGACACCCAAACGCGCAAAAACTTTATGGGCCACACTCCGTGTTGTAGGTTGTCCACTGCGTAGTTTATTGAAAACAGCAGGTTTATATATTGAATTGTAAACAGTTTTACGCAATTGAGAATACAAGAACCAGCTGTTGGTTATAAGAATAATTCCCATCATAAGTGCTGTAGGAAAATAGTAGTGATCTTGGCAAATCTGACATAACAAGATTTTTTTTTTTTTCGATAAGTCCTAACCAAACTATATGCTGATATGTTAGAATAGGTCTCAAACAGGTGGCTTATCTATACGCTTCTTCCTGTTTTTCCTTTTCTATATGTGGGAGATAATAGGTTATTGTCTGTTTCCTTTCTATGCCTTTTCGGATGTAAATGTCCAGCAGTCTTGACAGCGTTTTGATGGCCTGTCCTAATTTCTTTTTCCAACAGGGTTATTTATTTTTATTAGTCTATCATCACTCATTCTCCTTGCGTGTTTGTTCCAGCATTTTCTTAACCATTTTCTCTCGTATTTTGCTTTGTTGTTGCTTCTTATTTTCATTTCGACTGTTTGCATCATTTGCTGTATCTTGGAGGTGTCAGGTAACCCACTTGTCATAATTAATTTTTAAACGCCACATGACTTGTCAAGACCTTCGATGGCCTGTATAAATTTCACTAAGAAAAGGGACCAACGGGTAGACATCCGTATTATTTGTAGCATATGTATACGATTTCTTACTACGAGTACAGTCCACCATAAAACTAAAAACAAGTTAAGGGCCAAAGAAGCAAATCTGAAGGAGCCCCGCCACAATTACGCGTTGCGGACACTTAATTTAAGTGCGTTATTATCGAGTCCTGCAAACAAATCTGTTTATGGAAGATAGATACGAGCTCAGGGGCTTCAGAATTTATTCTTGTTTCTCAAACTACTGTTGCAGGAAACACGGGCAAACTAGTTCCAGGCCATGGCACGTGGGTATTTTAGTATAAAAAGAAACGTAGCAGGAAATGCTTTAAATACATCTTTCATAAGGATAAAATCAGGTTCTGAGATAATCCGGTATTATCAATCAAGCGACAAGTTCAATATGAAGACAAAACATTCTGAGTTTTAGTTCCTATCATTGGATAGGAAACTGCTATAGCTTTACGCGAGGAACCGCCTGTACCTGATACCATTTCCTGAAGATGCCAAGGTGATCATGAAACACTTCTTCACGTATTATGCCATAGCGAAGCATGTGATGGCGTTGGGAAGCAAATCTTCAGCGTTGAGACGATATAAAATAGAATGTTAAGACATGTTCCTTGGGAAACCATTTAATAGCAGGGCCACTACAGCTTTAAAAGTTGTTCCTCCAAATAGGTAGCAGTGAAGATTATGGCAATGCTTGGCGAATCTAGTAGTATATAAACACAGATCCAAATACTGGATTGGAGTAGCACGTTAGCCCGGTACACAACAGAAGTATACGCTATAATTAAGGCAGCCGATTTTGTATTGGGGATGAATCATACCAACAGAAGAAATTTCACATCATGACAAACAAGAAACCAGCTCTCGTTACGCTAGGATCTCGCAAGATAATTTCCGAAGTTGTTCTTGTGTCTCATGTTACTGCATGTTGGGCACTGTAGTACAGAAAGTTGATATAGAAGTAAATAGTGGTTTAAATACTTCCAGAACTAACCTGCGAGATAATCAATCAGGAAATAAGTACAATGTCATGAAACATTTTTCACATACCATTGCATAGTATTTAACAGTATTAGGAACCAAACTTGCGGCAATGAGAAGTTGAAGCGTAGCTAACGAGGTTACCCATCGAAAAGATATTGCAATTCTCGTCTAAGACAGGACTCTGAGGAGTTAAGATTATAGCTGCAGTGCGAGTACCACCTGCTGTGATCATCTCATGGAAAAATAGCAGGACAAGGAATCTAGTTACCTTCAGTGAGCGGAAAACATAAATAATAACGGGACACGGCGCGATAAAAAAACATTGTCAAATTTGAGTCGGATACTGCAGTGATCTATTGAGCACTGTCGTATTGTCTGTGATCTATATACATTATTTGTAGTTTATAACAATGGAAATTGGCACGCAACAAGTTACGATAAAACACTTCAGATTCAGTAATTTACACAACAAGGATTGTTGTGGTTACCATGTTAAGTAATACAAAAAAAATTATTATTGCAACTACCTAGGTGAGTAATTTAGTTATGCTCAATAAAAGTATGCAAAATTATGAGATTGGCAATACTAAAATGACTTGTTTAGTTAACGATCGATTTGAAATCGTAAATCTATTTTAAAAACAATTACTACATCGAGGATGTAGCTCGTGTTTGTAATCAAAATAATAATCTGCGAAATACGTAATAGAACTGATTGTATAACTTAGAGATTGATTTTCTACTTAATCAAGAATATCAAGTCAGAATAACGGAGAAGAAAAATTACTAGTAGATGATGATAATGCGATGATCAAAGAAGAACATTTATTAATTAGGCAAAACAAAATTAACTTACGTAAATATTCTAACATGAACGTGATTTTATTGTTAATCTAGTATATAAATTATTCGATTGTTATGAGGTTGACTTTATATAATTATTGTACTAAATATAAGATCTTCGTAATATCTACAAAACGTATCCTTGCGTCTATATAATTATAATTAATCAAGGTTTTAGATTATCGTTTATCGCTTGTATATATATAAATATTAACAGGAAATAAATTTCTTGCATAAATACATAACAATGTCTAATTGATTTGATAATCTTCAGACATATGAAAACAGCGGCTAAAAATTCCAGAAATATCGATTAAATATTTCGCATATACTAGTTGCATAAATTTTTGGCAGATATTGTAATATTGCACAAAGATATACTGGTTTAGATAGGTATAGACCGTTCAAGGTCACAGACTTTATATTTATACACAGGAATCTATTTTTATGACATTAATCGGAGAGAACTTTGTATCTGTGATTAAAATGCTAAAAAGGCGTGCTAATTTGTTTTAAAATAATTTGTATATAGGGGCTTGTAATATTAACAAGTATATCATAGAAAAAATTCAAATTTAAATCGTATCCATTTTTCAGGTGATAGAATTCATCGGTAAAGAAAACGTTCAACTTAATTCCAAACAGATAACGGAAATCATCGATTTAATCGACAAGGAAGAGATTCTAGAAGTAGAAGAAAAGATCGAAAAGGCTTTGCAGAAAGAAAAAGAGACATCTCAGGCAGCTAAGCAGGCAAATGCGACAGCAAAGGTTGAACTCAAAAGCGACCAACAAACCGTTAAACCAGAAGCAACTGATACATCCAGTCAGACGAGCACAAAATCACCCCTAAGATAGACCCACAATCTCCAATAGTGCCCCCACCTTATAACAGTATTGATCCAAATAAAAAAGATAATACGAAAATGTTTTAATTTATAAATAAATGAAATTTAGTCCCATTTAATATAATATTTATGTTTGGTATTGCGAGCTGAAACAAACCTGTACAGATTTTAGTTAAACATTTTTTGTTTGTTTTATTTCTAATGCGGGTGTCATCTAGCTATAGGATTATGTTTATCTATTCATTGCAAATTAAATAAACTGTCCTTGTGCTAATATACTGTGAAATATATATTTTTTGTATACAATGGCTTATAATTTAATAGATATTAAAATTGCTAACTGTGTCGTAATAAACAAATATTCCATTTGCGATGTACTCTCAGTTAATTGTATAAGCAGTTAATTGATAATTGATACTTATAAAAAATATAGTACACGGTTGGTAATTTTTATGTTCTTTATGATCTTTAAGTAAAAGGTGCAATTTATTGTTTTTCTATTCCATTTGTAACTTTACAACAGAATTCTTTAACCATCATATCAAATTTGTACGGTATGTAAAACCCAGTAACTTGGTTAATTAATTTGTAAATTATTTATGTAACTATTTATTTAAACACGCTTATAGGTAAAAAAATAATTTGGTTATATATTAATTCTTTCTTGAACGTACTGTTGTCATTGTATAAAATGATTTGTTTATAGATTTTAGGTATTTTTCAGCATTTTTATTATTAAATTATTGATGTTGACAAAGTTTTTATCTTTACACCATAATTTGTTTTCAATTTAAAAGTGAAACAAGTACTTTAAAGTATAAATTGCAATTTAAGGCCGAACCGCACTAAAACAGCATGGCGCTTCATTTTCGAACTATGCCATACTTACGCAGCGCTATGCTACACTACACGGCATGACATTTCGTTAGAGCGTATTTTTTTCATTATTTCATAGCATGTAAACTGCTCACTGACATGATACTATACTGCATTACGCGATGCAGTTAAGTTGGCAGCAAGTTAAGAATATTTTGTCGCGCAGCCAGGTCTTGATATGTGTACTGCAATTGCTGCTTAACGAGATATGGGACGTGTTCCCATTTTAAATGGGTGAAATCGCACTATAGCGGCAGTACACTACAGTGCACTGTGCCTCATTTTGAAAGCATGCCGTACAACACTTTTTATTTTCAATTCAGAAACAGGCTCTAATATAATTATAGTTTATATATACCTTAAATAAGTCGAAAATGTTAAGAAATATCTCGGGAGAGACATCGGAGTGTGGGTGGGTGGTGGCAGGCAACCTCCCCCTTCCTCACACCCCTGTCCCCCACACTGGGTATTCTCAGTCTGCTGTCTCTGACCTGTCCCGTCTCTCGCTGTCCTTCCCGGGATATTTTTTAACATTTTCGACTTATAATAATGTATGTACAGCCGCTCTGAATCGCATATCAAACTTTCTTCCGTTGATTGCCGTTCGGTCGTTTTCGTAAATGCCCCTTGAGATGTATACTTGGGTATTAAGAATATCTCGACCGAACGTAAACGACCTTATCGGCGTGAGCGGAAGAAAGTTTGTTATGCTCCTCAAAGGGGAAGACATTACTTAATACATACTCAGAGTTCAACTGAGTTCTTGATGTATCCGAAATTAGACTTGAAACTTTAGAAAATATCTTCTAAAGTGTTAAGGATAGATATAGGCTGTCCTACATGAAACATGTTGCAAATAGTATGTAGAATCGAAAAGTGTAATAGTATGATGTAGTGTCATTTGAAATTTTAATGTTCGGTACGGGGTGGAGGAAATGGGGTTAGCAGGAGGCACAAGACAGCATTATGCTTAGTTTCTTTATAAATTGCTTTTTCTATTTTAATTAATAAATATACCATCATTTGCATAAGAATCACCGTAGGCAACATCGACAAAATATTCTTCGGGAGGCAACTTTGCTGCGTCGTACAGTGCAGTATAGTATCGCGTTGCCCTAATGCGATTACTACGTTATGAAACAATGAAAAGAATATTTGTGAATCAAGTGTAACGCAGTGCAGTGTAGCGTAGTGCTGTTCGATCTTAAAGGGTTCACCCATGTAAAATGAGCCGACGTGTCCTATATTCCACAAGCAGCAGCTGTAAGTACACCTCATATCAATACCTACCTGCGCGACAGTCGCGTAGTGCAGTATAGTATCATGTCACTCTAAGGCGAATTATATGCTATGAAATAATGAAAAGAATATTTTCTAAGAAAATGTCGCGCCGTATAGTGTAGAGTAGCGCTGCCGAAGTGCGGTATGGCTCAAAACTGAAGCTGTGTTGTGTAGCGTAGTGCTACTTTAGTGCGATTTAACCTTTCGTTCAACAAATTCGTGCATGAGAGGTTATGGAGTTTTTGGTAATTTGCTGAACATTGTCGAATATTTAATAGTATATTATGACACTAGTGCATAATCAATCGTAACGTTAAAGCCACTCCGCTTCGCGTCGTGGCTTTAAACTCGTTACTCGCAAAAGCTAATCATACGATATTTTTTTTTTAGTATAAATGAACAATAATTTTAATTAGAAGAAATCAAATCAATACTTTCAATACATGACACGTACCTATATGTCATTTGACATTTCCTGACATTTTACTGGACTATTAAACGTTTGGGATTGGCTGTTACCAAGCAACCTTTATACGCACGCCGTGCGATAAAGGCCCGATTATGCACGCTTCTAGTCTGTGTGCACGCTTATGAGTGCTTTAAACTCGTTACTCGTGCTTTAAAAGCTTGATTATGCACTAGTGTCATAATATACTATTTTAGTTCGGACCCAAGAAAATACTCGAATTCTTAAAATCATGGGAGTAATTTCTAGGAATGGCACTGTTTTATTATCATCTATTACGAGAGTAAATCAAATATAAACGGTAATTATACTATTCTGCTTAGAATGCAATTCCGAGTTAGATGATGTTGTGTGGAGTACATGTTTGGTTTATGAGGAGTGGAGGAACCGGCCGGGTTCGCGTGTATGCTCGGTTTTGTCGTTTGTACAGCCATTACCGACCAAGAGGTACATTCGTCTGTCGCGCAACGGATTATCATGACGTTTTTAACCAATGAAGGCGTTAAAGCGTCAGAAATTTTAACTCGTTTGAAGGCACAGTTTGGGGACAGCACAGTATCTCAGAATAGTGTGTATATGTGGGCGAGAGAATTTAAGGGCGGACGAAAACGTGTTGAAAACGAAAGTCATGGTCGACGCCCAAACACAAACCTTACAGATGACAATATCAGTGCACACATCATCTACCTTGGAATTGCATTCTAAGCAGAATAGCACAATTACCGTTTATATTTGATTTACCCTCGTATTAGAGTAATACTTTTAAAATTAAAGTATTCATACCCCAAGTAGCAATTTGTAACCGAGGTTACAATGTGACCTGTGTGAAGTTCATGTTGTAACGTTTTTGTGCCGTAATATTATCATCATCCGTAATCCCCCGTCAGCAGATGCCCTGTCTCGGTAATATCCGTTTCGCAAATCTGTTGATGAGGTTCCGGTGAGTTGACCGAAGATCACTTATTTTACTATGTAACGGAACTTTTCGAGAGCTAGTGGTAGGTTGACAATAGTGTAAGGTATAAAGTAAAATAAACAAGTTGTAAGTAAGAGTAGTTTAAGTATAACAACCTCTCGCTACCTTGTGATAGAGCTACCCCCGAGTCACGGTAAGTACCTATATATTATATCCTAATTAAATAGGTTCGTGACAATATAACTATCAAATAAATATCATAAAAAATCAGTGCTATTTTAGTTACAGACGAGTTGCATTTGTAACTTCCGTTGTAGTAACATGTGACGGTACCGTGTCTGCAACGTTTTAATACCGGTTCAGAAAAAAAAATGTCCAGTAGGAATATTTGTCACCGGTTACAAAAATACTGTAGCAAATACAGTTGCTGGCACGTGTGAGAGTGGTGTAAGTAATGACTTTTACACCAAATTGCAACTAATCCGTTGCACAAACTAGGTTGTATTACCGTGATAGGACCGTATAAACACCAAAAATTGCTGCTTGGGACTATATTGATATTACTATTGCACAAGAACGAACTCAAATTCCAAAATGGCTTTTTTATTTTCATAGGGCTTGTTTTTCAGGGTTGGAACCTGTGTTCCTTAGGCCCTTTTATCTCTAGTATCCGTAGTTCGACGCCACGTCAGGTGTTTGATCTAAATACTGTCATTCCAGGTAAGGCTATTGCGCCAGTTCTAAGACGTGTTTTGTTGCAACCCGCGGGGGAGGCCTGTCCGGATCCAACTCCGCCAGATGCTGAATTAACTGGTTCTCCGACCAAGACGCCGTCTCCAGGGTTTTCCTGGCCAGCACAGGCGCGTACACAGCGAAAGTTTGTAACTGCAGGTCTCTATGGATTTGGTTGTTGGTAACGTACCAGGGTGCCATTAGGATAATTTGCAGCACACGGTTTTGCAGTATGTTGAGACGCTTTATTTGAAATTTGCTTGCACTGGACCAGATTAGGACGCAGTAGGTCAAAATCGGCCGGAGGAACACCGTGTAAATTAGTAGCTTAATGCTCAGGGAACTTCCGGCGCAGAGGAGCGGATAGAGGACAGCCCTCGCCCGCAGGAATTTAAATGTTACATTTGAGAAATTCTGCCTGAAAACTAGCCTTGTGTCCAGCGTGACTCTTAGGTACGTAACGTGGCTTTTCCATTCGAGATGATCGCCCTGGATCGTAATAGTTGTTAGTGGAGGATTGCGCTTACGTGAGTAGCGTATCGTTTCACATTTTGCTGAGTTGATCTTCAGCCTCCACTTCGTGGACCATTCAGTAACCTCATTCACGTATGATTGTAGTCGCCGGCAGACCAGGCGTTGCGTGACGTCGAATAGAGCGCCGTATCGTCCGCATATATCCCTAGCTTTGTGTGTAGTGACCTCGGATTGTCCGATGTGTAGAGAATAAAAAGCTCGAGTCCCAAGAGGGAACCCTGTGGAACGCCCGCACGGATGGACTTGGGAGCCGAGCTTTACCCCAAAGGTCCTACCGGATAGGTAGGACTGAACCAGCGCCACTAAGTCCGGGTTGATGCCTAGTCGCCGCATCTTGAATAGTAAGCCGTCGTGCCATACTGTGTCAAAGGCGTGAGAAAAGTCTAAGAACTAAGGTCGAATGCCGCTGCTCCAGAGCATTTCGCACTTCTTCCGTCAATCGGAGAAGTTGGAAATCGATCGATAACCCCTGCGAAAATCAAATTGCCCTCGATGATAAAGTCATATGCAGCTTCTCCAGAACTATGGCTTCGGCAATTTTAGAAAGATTCAACAGGAGGCTTATCGGCCTATAGTTGGACGGGAGAAGCGGATCTTTGCGGGGCTTCTGGAGCATCGGCCCGTTTCCAGAGCAAGACGACTACGACATCGATAGCACTATCTGGCAATCGCTTGAGCGCTGTATTAGCGATGCCATCGGCTCCTGGCTTCTTTATCTTACCGTGCCTCGTTGTTATACATGTTAAAAGTTTCTTCTCACTAAAGCTAAATAGGTTCTCTGTCTCGCCACTATTATTTTCCATTAGGTGATAATAGTAAGTATAACTCGCAATGCGGAAATAAGCCTAACTACCAATAGTTCCTTCTGAAACAATAATTGCAATATCTCTAATTTATAGCCTCATTATATCTTACGTAAGCGTCAACTTCTCAACTGCTTTCTAACGTCATCAAATACGTAACAATGACATAATACGTGAAGTATTTCACTATTATAAGGGAAATGAGATCAGATACAAAAGGACCAAGCTACATAAGTTCTGCTGCTACATAGTCCGTCCGGGAAAGCCGTAGCAATTTCATGTGCGGTGATTGATCGATTAATATCAAGGCAGGGCAGTCTTTGGTTATCCCAAATACTGCGACCCACTGGGACTATTGTGTTATTTCTTCCTGTGCGGTAATTCTGTAATGTTTTGTCTTGATATTGAACTGATTGATAACATCCCGGATTATCTCACAGCCTGGTTCTAGCTCTATGAAAGATGTATTAAAGCATTTCTTATTTGTTTATTAACTTTCTAGTTTTCTTCAATATTAGCAGTAGTTTGAAATAAAGAATCCCGTAGTGATGTTGTGAGATCCGAGCGTAATGAGAGCTGGTTTACGGTCTGCTAAATATGAAAAGACTCTTCTGTTGATATGATTCCTTTCCAATAGCAAATGAGTTGCCTTAATTATAATGTATATTTCTGTTTGTAGGGAGCTGACGTGCTGCCTCTATCCAGATGATTCCCTGTGCCCCTGTCCATCAGTTATACCCACTAACTAGACGTCTGTATTTCTAAGGTTGGATCCGTCTGTATATACTATTAGATCCGCCATCTTTGCTTCATAGTCTTCACTCCTACCTGTCTGGAGTAACAACTTCAAAACGTGTAATAGTCCTACTATTAAATGGTCCTCCAAGAAACATGTTAATTTCTTGTTTTATAACCTGTAGGATTAAACCCATGTTTCTGGTATTTCCTTCTATGCGGCATTTTTGCACAGCAAAAAATTGCAATCAGTAACCTATACAATTGTGTGTACGCTACCCTTCGTCTATATGTACTACTAGACTATTCATCTCTGCCTTATAGCCTGTATAATGTGTCAGATATGCGGACATACTATCTATTCTGTCACCGTAACTACGACGAGTTCAATAATTTAAAAGTACTCTAGGTGTGGATCCTAGCTAATGATGAATATAATCCAAAGATTTCATTTGATTAAAATAATTCGTTTTATTGGAATTATAGTAAAGTAGGTACTAGTCCTACAAAAAGTAATGTGAATATATGTTCGTAAGAAAGTGAACTGCGTGAAGCGTATGTATCCACTGAAGAGACCAAACAATGTAGAATGGGTAATATACAGCACCCATCTTGCAATGACGGCAATATCAATTTCTATATATGGTGACGGTTAATTAAACTTTTTGCTCGAAGGTCCACGTAACCATTCATTTATGCAATTAAGTATGCAGTTTATAGGTAAACTTACACTTGGTTGCATGAGCGCCTGGTCGTGTGAAGTATTTTTACTCTCTTTCTCTGATACTTCAAATCAACTTTGCAAATAAAATTATTTTATAAATCTAATGCATTTATTCTGGATTTATATTTAGATTAGTGTTAAAATTATGTCTGTCTCGTCCTGAAATCAATATTATTTTCAGTAATTTATGCAGCCATGATATTAACAATTCAAATTGACATGTTAAATTTAGCTTATAGACAAGTTACATTTATATCTGTATACAATTTTAAACTTTAGGAAAAAATATATATATGTATAAAAAAATAAATAAATCGCATCCGAAAACTAATAGTAATTGTTTAAATAAAACAATAGTAGAGGAGAATAGCTTTTTGAAAATAATACTACCTGTTTACGATAACTTTTATTTTTCTTAGTTACAAATTTGTCTCATTCAACTAAATCAAAAAAGAAGAAGAATTAATACCAATTAAACACATCTTGTTGCCTTTCTTAGCTCTTAAACTTGTATTTTACCTGTAAAAATTTTGAAACTAACATTTTACCAGCAGGCGTTTCAGCATTATTATAAGTTCTTATTCGGTTTTGTAGATGCTGTGAACTTCTTGTATCATTTTACGTTCGTTATCAACGGACACTTCGTGTTGGTTTCCAAATAGCTGTTATTGAATCAACAATCATTTATTAGAGAGCTTTTTCAATGTGAAAGCACCGAATTATTAATTCTGTAACGCTGCGATCAAAACCCAAACTAACGTCAAAGATATAATACAGGAAAAACGGTTTGATTTGTGTAACATAGGTAAATTACGGGATAGATAAGGAATGTTACGTAAAATATCTAATGTTAGTATAATAATGGGTCTTGAAATGAAATACAGGACGTAATATAAACATTTTCTTATTCAAACCTATTCTTACATAATATACATAGTACAAAAAAATTAAATCTTTCCCTCAACAGAGGAACAAGGAAACATAGTAAGGTACTTTGTACAAAATCTATGCTACTGTACAATGATCACTGTAAAAAGCAAATAAATAATGTTCTTACATCATTGAAACAATATACATATATGACAAAACTAACATCTTAAATTTAAAAAATATACAATGATCCAACGTAACACGAAGGATTCGATAATTCTACAGTGAGTTTTTTTTAAGTGATAAGAATTTCTATCGTCGTTGTAAAACAAAAATAAAAAAAACAAAAAAACAAAGTCGAGATCATCTGATTACTGAGTAGCAAGTGCAAGCTCACAGGTCTGCGACGATTTGTGTCTCATCACGGATAAAACGGAGTTTTTGTGAATTTGCAAGGATGCATTTGCGTACCAGTGACCACCTAAAATAATCTTAATTGGCACTTTGAATGAAATAGCACTTTAGAAAGTTTTTTTTGTTGTTTTTAGTAAGATGCCGAAACTATTTTATAGATCACTAATCATATATTACTAGTTGAACATTACAAACCCACAAAGAATACTGAATAGCGAGTTTTTAAAAAGATTTTGGTAGTTAAAAATACCATTTTTTTTCTCTGTATAACAGGCACAGTATACAAGTGACAAAAATAACCACCGGTACTTTGAGAAACAACATTGATATATAAATCTGCGATTATTTCAGAAGTCTCAGACACCGAGTAGTCAACAAGTGAATAGAATAGGCTAATTACAACTCGTGACCCATAGTAAGCCACTAGTCACTACTAACAGGAAGATTAAACCGTGCATATTCAGCATTTTCATCCAACTAAAATGTCAATGTACAGGGTTATGTACACATACAGCTCACACGTGCATAAAAGGTGGCATATTTAAAACCGAGTTCTCGTTTATACACACACAATGTGTTTTTAATTTACACAGTTTTATTATTATTTTTTTGTATCACACAAGAAGAAATTTACATAAACAAAACAAAAGAAATGCTCGCCGACTTAAATAAGCATCTACTATCACAAATTAAGCAGGCTCCGTTGAGTCCAACGTTGTATTTGAAAGTTCATCTGCACATCCTGTACTACTGTTAGTACGATCTCCTCCATCCTTTTCCAATTTAACAGCATGTTTATTCAGGATAGATGTCAAGGTGGAAAGAGAATCTTTAACTGCGTGATATATGATATTCTTTATTTGAAGTTTGTCTTCATGATTCGTATGAGTATCAGATAGATCTCGAAACTCCTGTGTAAGATGAAAACAATGAGAAACATTTTCAGGTGATACGAAATCTTCCGCCACTTTAATACAATTATGTAAATTTCGCACTTGATGAGGTGCACCGGCAGGAATAAATACGGCATCACCCAAACATTGCACAATTGCATAGCCTTCTACTCCATATTCCTTATATAACCTCTCTCTAGAGGTCCGTCTAAATAACAACTTTGGTCGTGGATTGGATCGTGATTAGGTTCTAAACAGCCGCCTTTTTCTACAACAACTTTGTTGAGTAGATCACGAATTTTGTCAGCGTCTCTTGCGTTGTATATATGCCACAAAGCACCTGGCAATTCACCTTTATCTCTAACACGTCGACGAGTTAAAATATCACATCCAGCTTCATCTATTGCCCTAAACGCCTCCTTGATGTGTTCCTCACTATCTCCATCTTTAGGTATTCCTACGTATACCATTACGTTAACTGCGTCAGATATGTCGAGATGAAGGTTAGTTGTCCCTTTCGATGGGTACAAAGCTGATCCGTAAGCGTTATACATCTTAGGGCCTAAATCAGGACGAACAAAACAATCAGGTAAGCGACTTGCAAGATTCAATCTGCCATTGCGATGGGTGTACTCCGATAACGGAAGAACTTTCATTAAATCTGCAAATCGGGTTGGTAACATTTCCGCAAAATCTTCACCCGGTGGCCAGTCTTTCAGTTTCAGTAACATTGGGTTGCCTTTTTCGTCTTTCAACCTCCTCGATAAGTGTTCGAAACCTTCCCAGAATTTCCTCATCGGTTGGTTGAGTACCAGGTTGCCGGTGAGGCAATTCACCAGATCATTCTTTTCGTCGCCGAAGTCTCTGATGAATGCGTCTGGAGTCCAAAGGTCTTTATTTAGATGTTTTGTAACGTCGGATACCAGGACTGGTTGGCCACGTTTCCATTGATCCTAGAAAGAGGGAATTAACGTTAGTAACCATAATGTTATAACGAAGTTAAAATAATTATGAAGAAAACATAATTTTGAGCCTTTTTTGCAGAATTTACTGGAATTTTTACACCACCAAATGGTATTGGTGTTAACATAGTAATACCTGAAGGAATAAAGACAGTTACAACTAAAGTAATTACATATAGGAGCGTTTGGAATTTAAACTATCGGTTATTTCGATTTTGACAAATAGAAAGACCAATTTCAATATTTGATCATTAGCGTTTTCGTGTTAATTGAAAATCAAATTTATGTTTCGAAAATCAGAAGGCAGAACAAATTAGATATTAAATTTATATTTTGCAGAACTATGACTAAAAATAAATTTGCTATTAAGGCTGTAACTGTTAACACTTCTAAATACAAATAGTGAAAAAATCATATTAACCAACCTGATATATTTTATAATTGCCTTGATGCGTTGTGTCGCTTAATCTTAACAATTTACCATCGCATAACCAACTGTGTGGTATATCCGGATACAAAAGTTTACTCTCAGTCAAAGTCATAATTCTTATAGGTAACATTCCTCTTATCTTAGCCTGATAGTTATCTCTCCTAATATAATGTTTTAATTCGATTTTCGTATCGACAATATCCTCTTTATTATGTTTCGGTACACTATCTTCTATAACGCTTGAAATTACTTCATCTAAAGTGTCCATACGCACGCTAGATTTTTTAACAGTCTTGGAGGCAGAGGAAACAGGCGATCCAGCTCTACTACCGTTATGCTTATGCGATGGTCTTATTAAGAGTTCACGTAACGTTGAGAAGCTACCGTCATCTGAATCACTAGTATCGTCGTTCTTTTTATCCTCATTCGAGAGGGCAACGTCGGCTAACCAACTTAAGGAATTCTTCTCGTCTTTCACGCTGCCGCCATTAACTAACGGTTTGTTATCCGGATCCTCTTTAATTTCCTTCTTAATGCCGTTTAACTCGCCGGATAATATACTTTTAATTATTTCTTTGCGAGCACCGTTCGATTTCTGTGCGACTTCCTTACTCAGAGTACAATCGCAGTACTGTTCCACATTCCACAATTCCCGCATTTCGTGTACTAGTCGACCTAGTTTTAATAGTGAATCACCCGCTATTATTTGTGTCAACATTAATTTTTCTTGCTCATGTGGTTGCCGGTTTGTACATAATAACCAGGAGTAGTCGTCTCGATCCTTACCGGGTTCACCCCAAATTTTAATGGACTTATTTTTCCTACCCTGTAAATAAAATTCAAATTTAGAATATATTGATAAAATTTCAGATTTTAACGGCAAGGATTTATATTTTAGATAATCTTACCTTGTAACAATCAAGACAAACGACGAAACCACACTTGCCACACGCCCAATGGAAGTTAAACAGGGTCGTTTCGCAAACATCGCACATTTCTCGAACACCTTGCACAACTCGCTTCCAAGCAATCGTCTTATCTGTAATACAATTTTTTATATTAGAGATATATGTAACGCATTTAATAAGTTAATATATACCATCTGACATGTGTTCAGCATGTGCGTCATTTTCTTGAGCTAAAAGATTGCAGAAGTGGTCACCGACTTGCTTTAAAATGAATCTAGAAGTTTCCAAATCGAGATCCTGTGGTGGCTTCTCAGCGGATGGTAACCACAGTTTTAAATCGTCCTGTAAACAATTTTTTTTTCCATAAGATTAACATTTTACCACAAGAATTTGACAAAACTTACATCTGAAGCATCTTTATGGGGATCAGAAAATCCAGCAATGGCTAATTGACCGTTTTTCGTATATCTTAATCTCCTGAAGGCGTAAAATCTACAAAAGATGTTAGGCATATTCCTGGATCGTTGATTCGGTGTCCATCGACATTCACGGCATTTAGCCAATTTCGGTGCAACTTCAAAACACGGTCCATCTTGAAGAAAACTCTCACCGGTTTTCTTCAACTGCCCCACTGGTGGTTTGCGAAAGGGGTCGCGCTGGGGCAGGATATCGTCCTTGGATTTCTTTGGGCGCGGCTCCTCGCCTTTATCGTTTTTTGAAGTCTTTGGTCTGCGTCCCCTCTTTCTCGGTTCCTTGTCTTTACCGGTGTTTGTTGTAGAATTATTCGACTTTTTCCGGACGCCGCGGTAATCGTCGTGCTACTACACGAATCGGAGTCTTTCTCACTACCACTTTCCTTCTCACTATCACTTCCACTTTCACTAACCGTTGCAGTCTGATTTGCTATTTTACGTTTCTTATGTTCATCACTTTTTTCTGTGTCCCTCCACCTTTTTTCCGTTTCACTTTCGGCGGCTTTCTCTTAGGCGGATCCTTCCTATTCCTTTCAGGATCTGAACTAGAAGAATCATCTCCTTTCGTGGCGTCCGGATGGCCGTTTAAAGAACTGTCTTTGTGTGAACTTTTTCTATTATTACTTTTATTCCCAAAAGGTTTCGTTTTATTTATACTATTCACTGCCATAGAGCCGATACTATGTAACGAATTCACAGTTGGCTCCTTAGTTGGAGTACTTGTTGCTATATTTATGGGCAATGTGACACAACTCCCGGTTCCCATTACTCCGGTGTTATCTTCAACGCCTTCCCCCGTATGCCGTTCTAACCAAGCTTTCTTTAAATGTCTTACAGGATAATTTGACGATTTACTAGGACCAGGACTGTTTGACTTTTCTGAATCTGGATTCGTAGGGGTGACTGGTAATTTTATAGGGGTATTTGGTGCTTCTGGTACGGGCGGAGTAGGTTGCGTAACGGTTATCGAAACTGTCGTTACAGGTGTTGTACTTGGAGGGGTAACTGCAGCTGAAGTCGTCTCAACAGTTACGGGAGATTTTTCTGCAGGTATTGTAACAGCTGTCACACTAACATCAGGTAGAGATTCAACCAAAACTGGCTGATTTTGTGGTATTAAATTGTTTGGCGTGCTTCTAAGAGCCGCTGTATTTACAACAGTTGTTATCGTGGTCGCAGCATTCACTATTAAAGGACTAGGCTCACTTACTCTTGCCAATTGTGGCTGTGCGACACCTCCATACGCGGTTATACTTTGCGAGCTAGTTCCCGGAGGGTCTATACGACGTTTTTTGTTTTCTAAACATATCGGACCTGTATTGGCAGACGTGACAGGTGTAGCTTTTCTCTTTGGAGACGTCGCAGAATCATATTTGGAAGTAACACAAAAATCTAAAGGTTGCGTTTGAATATTTTGAGCTGAAATTCCAGATAAGTGTGGCGATTGATGTGTTACACCGGGAATAGTATACTGTGAATGAGGTCGAGATATTGGGGACGGCGCCGATGCAGCAGTAGGTGGTGATGTTCCATGTTGTATTGAGGGTTTGGCGGAAAGTACACTTGCGACTGGACCTGTAATAAGAATCATGTTTATTTTCTACAACGCTAACAAAGTTAAACTTAAGCAAAAGGTGCTGGTGCGGTGTTTGTTTTAATTTAAAACTATCTTTAATATAATACATTTCTTCCCGCGCAAATGTAAGAATTTGGGGCTGTTGTATGAAATATGATATGAAGTACGCTTCTGACAAAAAAAAATTTGTGTGCGGCAAGAGAATTACTTAATTCGGATGTTCTTATTCTTCGTCGAGCGGTACTTAAAGCAGGAAAATTAGAAATGTTCATTGCGTGGAATGAACTGAATGGATTCTTTCTCAAATAGTTTAATAGTGCCCCATCACATTCAGTATGTGGTTTGGGCCAGATCTCACTTTTCTTGCTGTTGTTATTTCTCTGCCAGGATTATCATTCTAATATGGTTGGCTCAATATTAATGCATAAAGATATACGCAACCGATTTACTATTTAAAAATTCGGATTTTTATTCAGATTTCTCCCCAATACAAAATTTCAAGCCATAATAAAAGCGACAAAGATAACTCGTTAAGTTATAAGAAAAAACAGTGATGTAATTCTGTTCAACAAACAAGTTATATGATTTAATTTAAACAAACATAAATAAATTACCTGGTGCTGCGTAGATCCTTTCGTACATGGCCGGTCTTGAATCTCTACTACTATGAGCTGGAGGTGGAATACCCGTTACGCTCGGCGGATTTTGCGGAATCGGCGGGTGATACTGAGACACTTGCTGATAAGGTGAAGATACGGAAGAAGACAAAGGTTTCGCCGTTAACGTTAACGGTATCGGACTTATTGACGTGGCCACTTCGTTAGACCGTGATACCGGTAAACCTGAACCGATTCCGGACGTGGGTTTTCCGTAAAATTGATGCGGAGCCGGACTACTCACTTTAGGCTTCGTGTTTGATAACGTATTTGAAGCAACAGTATAATGCGACATAGTGTTTGCTTGCGACAAGTAAGTGTAATTACTCGTTATTGGAACTTTCGCACTTGAAGCATATATCATTGAGGGCGACGATTCGGAATTGCTTCTGTAACGTAGTTCCGGCGATGGGTGTTGTTGAGAATGTGGATGGTGAGGAGACTGTTGTTGATGATGAGGGCTGGGAAGTTGACCGCTCGACCTGTGGTGCGTTTTTCCGAGGTTTTGCGGTTCATGGTGGTGATGAGGACTGGGTGCGTGAGGGGGATGGTGTGGGGATTGCGTAGGACTTCTATAATCGTATAAGTTACTTTTATGCAATTGTCCCGAAGTCATATAATGTCCCATTAAATCCGTTCGTAACTGCGGACTTTTGGAATGAGCAATAGGTACTCTAGAGTCTAAATGGTGCGGGTTCTTTTCGTGTTTAACGATAACCGAGTTCTTTAACTCGCGTTCACTTAACAAGGGAGGTGGATTATTTAAAACGTCTCTTTCCCTATCAATACCACTACCGCTCTTGACCATTACCAATCCGCCTGTTTGCGAGGAAGTTTTGTGATGATCCGATTTGCTCTTTGGTTCGTGCGGAAACATTGGATGGAGGTTCGGTTGGTAAGCCGGGTAGCCGTAGGCATTCACCTCTGTCTTTGGCATGTTTTGGTGTACACTGAGTTTTTCATTTGATTTCGTAGTAGATACTCGGCTACTGTGAGCAGGCGGTGGGTAATCCGTTTTACTAGGGGCACTCGGAGGACGTTGAACCTTAAATATAATTAAATAGTGTTAAATGTAGTTAATCACAATTCAGTCAATTATAGAAAATAAATATTATTGATTTAACCAAAAAACGTTCATTTAAACATAACACTTTAAGATAGAGGAAAAGCAGTTAAATTTTCAATTTTTGTACGCATGAGCGTTATGAAAAATATCTATGGTTGATAAAGAATGCAATCAATTTTGATATTGTGTAGTGATCGTTTGCAGGAGCCGGAACAAAACTCAATCTGAGTGGAGTATCGGTTTTTCACGTTTGGATACTTGCAACGAAAAAAACAAAATAGAAAGATCTGAAGCATAGAATGCCGCACTGTTCTGCGCCTCTAAAAAATTAATTATTTGCTAATTGAATTGTGTGTCAGCTCGCATTGTCACAAAGCAATCACTTCTCGTAACTAAACAGACGCATATTAATCGACATTAATTATTCTTTAGCTTTGTCGAGGATATATACCAATATGATCTATCATCGAGACAAATTTTGCGACTATTTTTTGAAAAGGGACACTTTAAAACACCCAAAGAGAGGACTGATGTTTATTTTTGGGTTGATGAGAATAAATTCGTGATTGATGTTTTTCAGATGCATTTGCAATATCGGGTAATCGTTGATTTGTATTGTACATCATAAAAAAATCAAACAGCTTTCATATAAACACATCCTTGAATATTTTTGGAAATGAACTATATAGAGTAACTACATCCTTAATATCAATTCATTAAGAAGAGCAAAACGAAACTTACTGCACTATAGTAAGACGTTCTCTCTCGCGCCTCTTGCCGTGATACCATTAACCTCTGTTGCTCTCGTTGATGATGTTCTTGTTCAACTCTTTTTCTTTCTTCTTCCGAACTGCTACTTCCTCTGGACGGTGGAGGTAAGGTCAGATTCCATGTCATGGGCTGTAATAAAACCATTTACATTTAAAATCTGTTTTTACACGACTTTTTGGGAAATGTAGTAATTCATTACATAATTTATATTGGAAAAATTTTCAAAATAAATACCTTCTGTTGGATACGTTTTAACGACTCCTCGAAATGCTTTTGAACGGCAGCTTGAGCCTGTCTTTGTTCCTTTTCATGTTTCTCCCTATCCAACTTTTCCCGTTCCTGTCGTTCCCTTTCGAGCCTATCCCGTTGCTCTCGTTGCTCCCTTTCCTTTTCTCGCTGCTTCTCCAAATCTCTTGCATCGTGGTTATGCCTAGAACGAGGGAATAAAAGGTTTTATTTATATCGCCAATTAAATATTCGAAATTTTCTTAAATTTTATAATTAATCCAATATCAAAAAATTTATCTATTTGATTTTATTTTCCAAGGTCAAATTTTTATTTCTGCACTAATGTAACAACTGAACTTAATTGGCAACTCCTTCCTATATATTTTAACTAAATGGAAGTTTAATCTTTAACTCTAGGTCAACGTTTTATGTAATTTACTCGGCAAAATATGTTCAGAGAAGATAATAAAATATCACTATAATAGATTGGATTTGCCGTGTGAAATAATTGTGGGTTCTATAGGTTTAACGATATTAAATTTGTTTCTAGAAAATGAAAATAATAGCCCATAAAGAGACCAAAGACCCGCTATTTCTCGATTGTATTTTTCTATGTAATCTCACTTTACTGCAATGTCCTGTAATTCTATCCTTTCAATTCAATCAATTCTTCCAGAAAAAAAAGATGAAAAGATTCATTTCCTTTTTTAATTCGAAGGAAGTGGGGTAATGTGCTTTTTTCGAAGTTTTAAAGAATGAAATCAGGAGTAATTGTGACTGACGTTACATAGTTGAAAGGATTTATACACAATTTTGGTGAGAAATTATCATAAATAACTGTTGCTAATGATCTTATGCAATAAAATTTCTTGGTTGGATTTGGAAATTGATGGTGTAATTGACAAACTCCAGTTTTGTTTCTGAAGCAAAACTAAAACAAATGACAAAATAAAACTTTTGATGCACCAAAGACTTCATCATCTGTCGCTTCCTTAAAAGAAAATACATTGCTGTGTATTTCAAGCCAATAGGTTTGTGTCCAATAGGTTTCGTGGAATATCCAATGGAATTTGACACACAAGTAGAAAAATATTGCCACTATCGAACAATAGTAGAACAAGTCGAATGAGTAGTTTTTACCAAGGTAATTTATGCAAAGTATTATGTGACATAGTAAAAAATTAATGTGGACACTATCTGGAACGTTAGAAACAAGTTATATAATAAGCTTTCTGAAATTTTTCCCTTCAAAAATAGACGAAACTTACTATAATAAATATTAATGAAGTAAACACGAAATATAAGTGCATTGAAATCGAAGAGAAATAAAATTCAAGTTCAATAAACATTAAAACTAAGGAACATAAGCAAGCATTTTTTAGGAAATGTTGACCTCTAGAATGATTGGCATTTTAACCTTGGAAAAATACCTTAGTAATAACATAAAATGTTTTTGTTTCCTTTTTGCTTGCTGTCTAAGTTTATTCGTGAAGGTGATTGTGGCTTACATAAATACAGGCAGATTTTTACACATTTAAAGATTACCTTACTTATTGCTAATAAAAATACTGTCAAGAAAATCTAATTTTACCTCATCCGCTCTTGTCTATCACGATCTTGTGCCAAACTACGTTCGCGTTCCAAGAGTTCCTCGGCAGCTCCGGAATGTGGAACCTGTTGCGTAAGAATATGCCCGCCAATGTACCGTTTGTTCCATATCATGTCGGGCAGGTGATGATGAGGGTAGATGGTTGGCGGTCCCAGGTGCGGATGGTGGAGGTGCGGCCCCATTGGTGGCGGCGCAACGGGCGGATACAACGAAGGGTGAGTCGCAGCAGAACTGGGAGGTGGGCCCGAAGCGGCCGGCGTCGACGGGTGCGACATTAGCAGCGACTGGTGCTGTACACTGTGTATGTGGCGTACGTGCGGCTCGGACTCCAACAGTAAGTTGGGGTCTCGCCACACGCGCACCGGTTCCGACGACGTACTGCTCGAGGGCGTATTGTACGCCGAGTTAGTCGGCAAAAATAGGGGTGACCTGTTGCAAAAGATTAGTGATTAAATTACAATTTTGAACGTTAAATTTTATTTGATATTACCAATAGATGCTTACTATTATAATAGTATAATACTACAGATACAGACTAGATAATTAATTTATGACAGTCTCGGTAACATACCTTTCTTACATACACTGGTGCACACAAAACATAGATGTAGGTACGTATCGTAACAAAATTGAAATTTAATTTTCTTGGTAGTAAATTCACGAGACCAATTTAATAACTGGTGTACAGTAAATATAATAGAAGCACTTCATCTTAATACCTTGGAACCGATCGAGACAGTCCATATTCGGGGAAATCCCTAACTTAGTAGAATTTAGTGTGCATTAAAAAAGGTGTGCGTCAGTTTTTTTTATTCAACAGCAATTGTAACACTTTCTTCATTAGTTTAAATTGCAAAAGACTTATTCAAATGAGACACTGGTACAAGCTCGTTATTTTGGATCAAGAACCTAATGACGCAAGTCGAATATGTGAATATCTTATAATCGGTAATGATATCTTATGGAGAAGAACACATACCGCTGCTCTGGACGTATCAGCAAGATAATGATCACACCTCCAGAACAGTAAAAGCTTGGTTTTTTGAGAAAACAGCACACTTTCTGCCTTGCGGTGAAGTAAAAAGACGACTTGCTACAGTGAAAATGTTTAACAAATAAGAATTTTGGCATGAAATACTTGCCTTGAAAGCGTTGCCTTCCATTCCTTGACAGACCTGCCGTAAGTTAGTAGATTCTATGTTCCTTGGATGTGTAGCAGTTTATGGAAATCGCGGTTATTCTAGTCGATATTAATCGACTAGACTATTTTTTTGCGCAGTTTGTTTTATAGATTCCTTGTTTTTCGACGAATATGAACTTAATAAACAAATCTTACCATATATGTATTCGATATTTGATGATTACATCTACGAAAACCTACTTTTTGAGTTTGATTTTCCCAAGAAAATTCTTGCACCAATTTTTGTGCACACCAGTGTATATTTAGAATATGTTCGTTTAGAGCTTTTGAGGGTAACAATATGAATTGATTGTATTGTTACAATACATAAACCCAGGTAATATTTATTCCAATTAAGGAATATCGTGTTTCAAAAGGTGTCTAAAACTTTCTAATGTATAGTCGACACAGAAGTATTTTAAAATGACTACAATTAGCGTCAATTGGGATTATAAGTACCATCTATTGTGACTTTATCCGTGGCGCGTGTAATGTTTACAAACAGTGCTTATCTATTCGAAGGGTATTCTTGGAAAGTGACGATAACTTTACAAGAGATGTTTTAACACAATATTAATATAGATCACGTGGTAATTGATATCTATTATATTTAAGTTGTGATACAAGTTAGTACTTCATGCATTGTGTATCTACATCTAATAGGTACCATTTCTTTAGCATTGCTCGATATACATACGTATTATATTCTTAGTTTTAGCTTTAGCAATAATTCATCTTAATGCGGCCCCTTTTAGTATTCACTGCAAGAATTTAAAAGTTTTATTCAAATACCTATTACTTGTAATCTTATTGTAGTTTCTCGCAGTTACTTAAAAATATCTTTGGCTCGACTATAATATAATTCAGAAGAAAAATTCTGTGTTCTAAAGAACGATTTGCTTAAAAAAAAGGGATGCTGCATCAGAATACGATTGTAAATAAATTTATAAGTAGTAAAAAAATACGAAGATTATTTTTATAAAAGCACGACCAGCTTCTATACAGTACAGTATGATTCATTTGAAGTGCCAAAAGCATTTGGACATTTACCAATACGCGGCTATAAAGTTTTGTTGAACTTGAAGAATCAATTTATGTGTTGTACGAAAGAGTAACGCCTCAGTTGGACCAGAGAGAAACTATTTGCCTTTATTGGCATACATTTCATAATGGGCTATTAGAAAGTTACAAAAGTTTCGAATTGTTGGTCCTCTGCCAAAGAATTTAACATATTTTGCTTATATATAGGCCTGTGCCGATTATAATTCCATATAGATAGCTGTTCTTAATTTAGTTGAAATTATGATATATGTATAGTTTAATAATAAAGTACTATAACGCAATATTACAAAAACATTCTGAAATTATATAGGTACGAGGTAATTTTGGCCAACATGATTGCCAGTAATATAGTTCAGTAAGAAGTGATGCTCGCCCTAACGTAAGCAGATATGCTGTATGAAATGCAGGTCAGGCATAATTAAAAATTAGAAATGCGTCAGACGTTGGAAATGATATTCTAAACGAATTCTTCGAAAAATTAGTGTCAGAAGTTCTTCCTGCAATAGCAAGTGGGTTAGAACACAAATTCAGAATTTCAAGAAAGAACTACATGCAAAATGTTTGCCAAATTCAAGCATATAATAAGGAAAAGTAATAAATAATTGACAAAAATGAAAAAGTTCTATCCGCTTTTTTTAAGCAAACAATTTCGAGCTTTATCGTGGGGAGTATGGTTCGTTTGGAATAGCAACAATTCACAGAATAGGATTATATCTACAACGCAGAGCAAATTCTTCAAAATTGATAGATAATAATTGAATTGTTACTTGTAACTATTAAGTAGGAAATATCCTCAGAAATATCGCTTCATTGTTATTGAATGATCAAGATGAGCAACTTCGTCTTTTTCAAAGGTTATTTTTGATAGTAACACCTTTTTTCTATGCTGCTACTAGTCCAGATATTTGTAAAATGACGGCTAAACCTAGTTGACAAAACCAAAACGGCGTAGAAGTACAATGTCTTTTTGGCTGAGTTTGTCTTTGGGAATCGTCCGACCATGCAAGCGCAAAAAATAAAATGAAGGTTCGAATTCAAGGAAATCCAAGGCATTATAAAACTGTATATTTTCTATTATTATTTAATTATCCCAACGCTACGCAGATGTTTGAAAAAAGCGAAAATTGTTTTTCTAATGAAAATTTTTTCGAAAGATGAAAGCAGAATATGAACACCCGCTTGGCCACCAAAAGTCATTATCCTATAAGGGCCACAGTAGCTGCTGATGGGCGTTCTCCACTCGTATTTCTGGAGTGTAGCGTCAAAGTTAATGCCAGTAACTACCGTGAAATGGTTTTGGAAACTGCTCTAATACTTTGGGCACGTAAGCATTTCGGTTTCAGGCCGTGAATGTTTCATCTCATAAAACTCATGTGTGTCAATATTGGTTAAGAGGATATGTTCCACACTTTATTTCGTCTCAATAATACACCAGATGCAAATACAATGGATTTTTCCGCTTGTATCTTTGTAGAAGGCGGGGTTTGTTCTAAGAAATATGGAAGTTTGAAGTCGTTAAAGTCAACGCTTTATAGGAGGTTAATGGAAAAGCATTCTAACTATCCATAATATTGCCGCATGTAAACTTGATCAAATTTTCAAAGCAGCAGAGAAATACATTGAATAATAATAATGCTTTTGTTCTAAATAAAACTATTAAAACATGAATTCTCTGTAGTGTTTTGGATTCGGGACACTTCATACCTCGCACGCTATAGACTACAATTAATAGTAAAGTATGCAGCAATTTATAATTGCAAAATAATTCGAAATCATTTTTGTCCGTATATACCTACCTAAAAGCAAGAATAATTAGATTCTGCACGCATAGAGCGGTCGCTAACACACGTTTGCGAGAGATTCGCGGATTTGTAGATGCGCACGCACACGCAAAAGCATGTTTTTGACTAAGGGGTGTTGAAAATTCTGCATTACAATGAAAGTTGCATATACAATTTGCCTGTTCAGTAAAATTCGAGCTGTTTTCACCGTTTCTAACGAAGTCGGTCACTATCTGCGCTCAAAACTGTACTATAAACCGTTCCTGAGATATAACCGTCCGTCATTTTTAGTTGGCCACCCAGTATATACAAAGTTATACTCTATAGATATAATAGAATGAGGTTTTGCATCTATTGGTACGATAAATAAAAACGGTTACTGTAACTCACCTATTGTTTGGTTGATGTGTGATTGGTTGCGTTATGCTACCGTTGCCCGTTGAACTACTACTATGTTGCTGTTGCAAAGCTGTTGGCGGTGGTTCGTCTGATGAACTTAAAGCGCTGGATCGCGATCCTGATCGCTCATCGCCACTGCCCGACCGCAGAGAACTTACGCCAGAGTCCGAGCGATCATCCGGGAAACGTAATAGGGACGACGTGTTGATGTTGACTGAATCGGCGAGTTCCATCCTGTTGAAAGGCGAAGACGAAGACAGCGGTCCGTCATCGTCACCGCGGCTAGAGCACTCGCGCTCCTCGATGATCTTCGTCGGTGTCGTCCTCTGATGAGCCACTATCACACAATCGTCCTCTTCACTGACAACTACTTCCGAAACAACTACCGGTTCAGCGGACGACGACACTGATGACGGCGCCTTGTCGTTAATACGCACTTTATCATCGTCGGCACTGCACACAACCTCCTCCTCCTCCTCCACTGGCACTACTAATTGCACACTACTTCCATTACTCGTATCGTCATCCAGCGTACTATCTACGACATTCCTGGCCGTGTCCTCCTCAACAATGTGATGCGGTGGAGATGCCGGCGGAGATGTTGAAGACGACTCCTCTTGGCTGATCGACTCTAACGCACTCTCTTCGTACGAATGCCTGCAGATAGCCGAGAGCGCTTCTTGTGTACGTGAAACGTTCTGCAGGCAGTCCTCTACTCGGACCTGAACGTCTCTGAGTTTACTGTTATTTGCTTCCTCTAACACTTTCTTCTTACTAGCCGCCGATCCGCGATTGACGGCATTTCTTTTCCTAACTTGCTTATTCTCTAGATCTTCTTTTGTATTACAATAACTAGAGTTATTACGTTGTCGAGAAGAGGTTTCGTTCTCGCTAGTTTTCCGCTTACGTACAGCCTTAGCTACACTTCCTGCAACAAAAAGAAAAAGAAGATATTAGATTTAAAAATTCAATTCCACGATGGCTTAAAATATTATCACCTCGTTTCCCATGTTTAACATAATAGAACGTAATCGCTTTTTATCGTTATTAACTTTAAATAAATAGTTTAATTAATAGTTTCATCAGTTTAATTGGTTGAATCACCCTGTATTAAAATTTTAAAATAATTGTCACGTATTCAACGAAAGGAGGAACGATTTAGCTGCATATTTATGCTTACAAAGCTTTCGAATTCGTGGTATCCTCTAATTTAATCTCGTATTGTTGGCAAAGCTTGTATTGAATGTATTAAGTTAATCTGTACTCCTATACAAGTATCTGATGAATAAGAGTCGACTGCCATCCAATTTTATTGCGATTTGTGCTATATAATTCGTGTAAAATTTTTGTTGTCAACGACATTTTGAACAAGACGTGGCTGTTTAACAAAACTAGCTAGCTTTAAAATATTAGCAAAATTAAGAGGACGAATGAAATCAGATTTATGAGTCAGAGAAAAAGAAAAATGAATAATAAATTTGGAGTAAATGCGCATAGCATACATAGCCAAATAAATTAAAGCTGTAAGCCTTCGAAATATAAACAGCTGGACACTAATACAATACTGCCAAAATAGTACTACCAAAACTATTACACCAATGCGTGGTTAAGTATAATTTTAAGCAGAGAATCTCTACCATTCAAGTGAGACAATTGGTAATATTAAAATTCCAAGATATTATAGCAATGGAGGTAGCAATAAATGAGGACGAAGACGACGCAAATTATTTT
Source organism: Holotrichia oblita (assembly GCA_023690525.1). Lineage (NCBI taxonomy): Eukaryota > Metazoa > Arthropoda > Insecta > Coleoptera > Scarabaeidae > Holotrichia > Holotrichia oblita. Next base: position 21,910,824 of record CM043020.1, on the reverse strand, counting down.
TTAGGAAAAAGAGGATGTGGTACATTTACAATGATTTAAATAGAGTCAAAATTTCTGGCAGCCGGAGGCTTGTCCCATTGATCTCCGGTCTTTTTCACTAATTAAAGGAACGACCATAACACCATCATTTTTTAATCACTATTTAAAAGAAATTAAAAAAAAACGATGATCATCTATCATAGAAAGTAGTGAAACTGGGATTACAATAATCGAATGTCGTTATTCTGAAATAGGTAGTTTTCTCAATTACTAGAACTAATATGTCAATTGAAAAACCAATAGAAAATTTTCAAAAGTATTAAGTACAGTACCTACGTTTCACATAAAGATAGAACTGCAAATATTTCATACTCTACTTAAATACTTTGTGTCCTGGGAAACTAACTGCAGGAAGTTTCAGAAATGTCTCAAAGACTCCAAGGATAATGATTATTTATAAGCTTTATAAGAAAAATATAATCAAAATGGTTGTACAAACATTTTTTTTCATAGTTAGCTCAGAATTATGACCACCCAAGGTCGATTATGTTCAACATTTATCAAGCAAATCATTCATAATAGGCTCAATTACGTTTGGACATTATGTAGTTAGTAGAAGAATGTGATAGTTGATACAAAACATAGTCCTAACATATACCACTCCCATTATGCAAAAACAACACGTGTATACATAAATCTTTTCCAAATTACATACTTCGATTTGACAATAAGGTAATAATTAAATTAGGAAAAAAAAACTTGAAATTGTTTACCTACATCCAAAATGCAAATGTGTTTCGTAATGTCCCTCCTTTATTGTCAGTCTGTCCCTTACGATGTAATCAAACTAAGTACGCACGATTAAAATGGAAACAATAAGCGAACTAAGATCGATGAAACTAGGCCGAAGTCAACAGTACTCAAGAAGATACACAGTCACTCTGCATATACATTTCTCCTATTCCACACGCGAACTCAGTAGCTGCTAAAGGTGAACGACCGGTGTTGTAGAAGCAAGCGGTACCCCACCATACCTACCACACGGCGACACAACTCATTTATTATTACTGTACGTCTATTATGCAAACAATCATTAATAATACTTTTGTCCTACTTATTATATTAACAATGTCAATATTCCAACAATTTCCTGTAAAAAAACACGCTCGGTTTGAGGAAAGGATACCGCAATAATTATTACCGTATTAGGTATATTGCAACAATTGCGCGAGAGGCGTTTTATTAACCAAAGCCAACATAAATAATTTGGTTTTCATTTTGCCATTTTTGCAACGAAGGTCACGTGACCCTTTTTAATATGTAAGCAATATTTATAAATATTGCAATTTGCATACATAATGTGCTTATTACAATTATGCAACTTACGTATTAAATATTTTGAAATAATACTACCTTTCAACAGAAATTTAATTCATACATAATTGAAAAATTGCAATAAAGGTTAGGATTTTAATGTATGAATACAATTATGGAAAATTACTTACCCTCATATTATGATTATGACAATATCAATACCGCATATTTTGTATATTTAATGAGCAACCACTTTGTATTTATTTTTTTCTTCAATATGTTCTACTGCTAAACGCGTATTCTCTCTTTCACACGCTTAAAAAAGAAACATGGCGATAATCATGAAAATGACACCAAGGCGTTGTTTATAAACATGATCGTTCCTGTGATTTTAATTATATTTTTAAATGAATGGATGAGAAATTATATTTTGGGAATATAATTAAAATGATGGAAATCATCACACACTTCCTGACTACATCTATCATCATTGCTAAGATAAAATAAATTTCATAAAAATGTAGAAAAAATTATTTGTCACTGTGATTACTGTTACATATTTCTTGTAAAACTGGTAAAACCAATAGTGATTAGTTGATAAAACAGCCGCCAAATTTAAATCGTATTTTTTTAGCATTTTTAACAAAATAAGAAAAATACAAAATTTAAAATATCTCTTTTAAAAATAATGTTCTCTCATAAATTATACTAGCCGATAATTTTAAACTTTTTTTGAATAACTGCTGTAAAAAATTGGTGTATAGTTTTTACAGTCTTTAACTAAAAACATAATTAAAAATCAAATTTTGCCACCACGTTTAGTTTTAGAAATATAATCATATTCCGCTAATAGATAAATAATAAAATGAGCAATAGAAAAGCTTTGCAATAAGCTACAATAAGGCTGTTTATTGCTGTGCGCTCAAGACATGGTTTAAACATAGATCAGTGTTTGGTGATGTTTGTCAACATTGTACAACTATATTCAGGTGGTACAGAGAATTCCAAAGTGGAAATTTCACTCTGGAGGACGCTAAAAGAACAGGAAGGCCACAAACGTCGGTTACAGAGAAAAACATTGTCGACAATGCTCCACGAAGACAGGCGAGTAGAGTAGACGAGATTCTACATGATCATTTGTGAAGAAACTTTGTTGTCTTTGGGTACCGCATAAAGAGAAGAGGAGCAGACGACACGGAAAATGCTAAACATGTTTTTTAAGGGACAATCTCAATATGTGAACAACATCCTGACATGTGACGAGACTTGATTACACTGTTATGGTTTGCCGTCCAAGACTCAAAATAAAGTTTGGGTCTTTGATGATGAGGGCACTCTCGTAGTTGTCAGAAGATCCCAATCTGTAAAGATGAAAATGGATAGCCGTATTTTTCAAATCGACTAGAATTGTGGAGCGTGTCGCTTTGGACACACAAAAGACAGTCACAGCTACGTGGTACACAGAATAGTGCCTGCTTGAAATCAGCAAATCGATGAAGAAACTGTAGCCAAACTCTAGAATGCACACTTGGTTTCTCTATCATGACAACGCTCCAGCTTACCGCGTCAAGGTTTGCACCCTCCTTACAGTCCACACCTTGTTCCCTGCGACTTTGCGCTGTTCCCAAATGTGGCAATGAAGCTGAAAGGGAAGCTGTTTTTTTTCAGAGACAGGACACAATGAGAGTACCTTACTCGCTAGTGAAACTTGGCAGACCTGATTTAAGAATTGGTTTCGGAAGATGGAGAGGTGTATTTAATATGACGCAAATTACTTCGAAAAATTACATAAACAAACCTGTACTGCAAAACTTTCCTAACACTCTTTGTATTAGAGATCCCGTCTACCCTGACATCATTTTTCTATTTCTGCAATATCTTGATGGAATTCTACCTCGTCTCCCTCTCGCACGCATTATTCATCTTTCCTAAGTTAGTAGGAAACCCAAATGTGAACTTTGAATGCATTCGGCACTGTACAGTTTTATAGTTTTCTAGCAAATTAGCTACAATATGTTGCTAATTTTCATTCTTTTGAAGCTTGAAATCATTCATGGTACGTTCAAAATTTTCATTTTTGAAAAGCTTCCTAATTTGTGAACCAACAAATATTCCTTCGCGGACTTTTGCGTCAGACAACTTTGAATACTTATCCTTCAAGTTGCCTTCTTCGGCTAGAGCTTTGCTAGCATCTTAAACCCGTTATAAAATATCATCTTCTATTAAAAATATTAAAATAACTATTTATGTTAGAAGTTGTGGTGGTCATTTATTATACATGCTAATTGAATAACTGTTTTGCATTAAATTATAACTAAAATGCGGAAACAAAAATTATGTAAATCCATTTCTTTTACTTCAACAATATGTTAAACGTCATGTTCTCGTTTATCGTCTATTAAGATATTCTACTTTTACACGCTATGAATATTATATAAACGCATTAACTACAAGTATGCACCATTAATATTAATTCCATCCATTCGATTTTCTACTCAATTCCAATCCGCATAGTTAAATCGACGTGCTATTAGAATGACAAGAACCCATCGGAGCATCATTACGTGACTCTGAATTATCGCCTGTGAATACCATATCGAAACGTCTACACGCTAAGGTTTCAGAAATGTCATATTAAGATTATTACCTTGCAATATTTACTCGACCGTGCTGTATGGACAGGTCAAGTTGGATTCCTATGCAATTACTCATCAACTTGGCACGTTTTGCAGAAGCTGTAAAGTGTTCCGATTTGTGTAATTAAAACGTACGTACCGAATAGAAATTAATTACTTTTAGAGCCAATAGAGAGGAACGAAATTACAGACTGTATGTTGTACAATATTAAAAATCCAGTTCTTTGTTAGTCGCAACTTTGCATAACGGGTCCAAGGCGTGAAACTTTCAAAACAGCTCACCGTTGAACGGAGGTTGTTTGACAATGGCAAAAATGGTTGTTCTTTTTTTTATATCCCATTTAAGAGTACAAGTAGAATAGAGTCGTTCAACGTTATGTACCGTTATACTCAGCGCCGTATATAATTTTTCCGTCGAGGTTTGGTGCAATAAAACGGTACTATTCTAAAAAGAAAACAGCAGATGGTACCCTCCGGTGGAATTAGTTTAGATCGAACATACCGATTAATTTATACCATTTACACCGGATGCGTAACGTAGTCTGCATGTATAACACAAATAGGTGTATTTAAATTAGGAAATTACGTTCTCAGGTATAATGGTGAGAATTAAAATAAAACAAACAGGTTCTGCGTATAGGAAGTTATAATTTCGTATAGCTCTTTTAAAAGCATTTAATAATAGATATTTTCATATCACAGCTGTTTCCATATTAAGCATTGCGTAATAAATTTTGTTATTTTGCAATAACTCGAATTTGAATATAACGTTTAAAATATGTTTGACGGGAAACCATAAAATATAACAATAATAAATTAGCATAAAATGGCGGTTAGAGATCAACTGAATAAAATGATCTAATATGGATTCTGGAAATGTTTGATTATATAAAAAAAGTTGTACTGCTACAAGAGAATATTATATAAACCTGCATTGCTACTTTAAAGATATTATTAAAGAAGGACAGGTAGTTTGTTGCTCCACAAAAATGCTCAAAACTGCAAATTAAGACCTGGAAAAAGTTGGACTGTTGTATGTCCTTTTACTTTCAATTCTGGGATTAATACTAATACCATAAACTTTCTCCATTTCTCCATATCCTATTTTAAATGTTCTATTTGATGTGTCTTAAGGCAATGGCTCCTTTTACATACTATGTAAGTACAGTTGTAAAACTAGAAAATGCTTTAAACTTTGCAAATAGCAAACTTAACGATGTATCCTAATAATGCACAATTATATGCGGTCGATTTGTAATCATCTGCACGATAGATTCTTGACTTTCTACGGTATTGTCTCCCTTAAGATTATTTGCCACTTTCATTTCCTGATTAGAGCAGATATCTTTATTTTAGTTGAACATAGTATACTCTAGAAAAGCCCAAGTGTGCATTCTAGAGTTTGGCTACAGTTTCTTCATCGATTTGCTGATTTCAAGCAGGCACTATTCTGTGTACCACTTAGCTGTGACTGTCTTTTGTGTGTCCAAAGCGACACGCTCCACAATTCCAGTCGATTTGAAAAATACGGCTATCCATTTTCATCTTTACAGATTGGGATCTTCTGACAACTACGAGAGTCCCCTCATCATCAAAGACCCAAACTTTAGTTTGAGTCTTGGACGGCAAACCATAACAGTGTAATCAAGTCTCGTTACATGTCAGGATGTTGTTCACATATTGAGATTGTCCCTTAAAAAAAACATGTTTAGCATTTTCCGTGTCGTCTGCTCCTCTTCTCTTTATGCGGTACCCAAAGACAACAAAGTTTCTTCACAAATGATCATGTAGAATCTCGTCTACTCTACTCGCCTGTCTTCGTGGAGCATTGTCGACAATGTTTTTCTCTGTAACCGACGTTTGTGGCCTTCCTGTTCTTTTAGCGTCCTCCAGAGTGTAATTTCCACTTTGGAATTCTCTGTACCACCTGAATATAGTTGTACAATGTTGACAAACATCACCAAACACTGATCTATGTTTAAACCATGTCTTGAGCGCACAGCAATAAACAGCCTTATTGTAGCTTATTGCAAAGCTTTTCTATTGCTCATTTTATTATTTATCTATTAGCGGAATATGATTATATTTCTAAAACTAAACGTGGTGGCAAAATTTGATTTTTAATTATGTTTTTAGTTAAAGACTGTAAAAACTATACACCAATTTTTTACAGCAGTTATTCAAAAAAAGTTTAAAATTATCGGCTAGTATAATTTATGAGAGAACATTATTTTTAAAAGAGATATTTTAAATTTTGTATTTTTCTTATTTTGTTAAAAATGCTAAAAAAATACGATTTAAATTTGGCGGCTGTTTTATCAACTAATCACTATTGGTTTTACCAGTTTTACAAGAAAGATGTAACAGTAATCACAGTGACAAATAATTTTTTCTACATTTTTATGAAATTTATTTTATCTTAGCAATGATGATAGATGTAGTCAGGAAGTGTGTGATGATTTCCATCATTTTAATTATATTCCCAAAATATAATTTCTCATCCATTCATTTAAAAATATAATTAAAATCACAGGAACGATCATGTTTATAAACAACGCCTTGGTGTCATTTTATGATTATCGCCATGTTTCTTTTTTAAGCGTGTGAAAGAGAGAATACGCGTTTAGCAGTAGAACATATTGAAGAAAAAAATAAATACAAAGTGGTTGCTCATTAAATATACAAAATATGCGGTATTGATATTGTCATAATCATAATATGAGGGTAAGTAATTTTCCATAATTGTATTCATACATTAAAATCCTAACCTTTATTGCAATTTTTCAATTATGTATGAATTAAATTTCTGTTGAAAGGTAGTATTATTTCAAAATATTTAATACGTAAGTTGCATAATTGTAATAAGCACATTATGTATGCAAATTGCAATATTTATAAATATTGCTTACATATTAAAAAGGGTCACGTGACCTTCGTTGCAAAAATGGCAAAATGAAAACCAAATTATTTATGTTGGCTTTGGTTAATAAAACGCCTCTCGCGCAATTGTTGCAATATACCTAATACGGTAATAATTATTGCGGTATCCTTTCCTCAAACCGAGCGTGTTTTTTTACAGGAAATTGTTGGAATATTGACATTGTTAATATAATAAGTAGGACAAAAGTATTATTAATGATTGTTTGCATAATAGACGTACAGTAATAATAAATGAGTTGTGTCGCCGTGTGGTAGGTATGGTGGGGTACCGCTTGCTTCTACAACACCGGTCGTTCACCTTTAGCAGCTACTGAGTTCGCGTGTGGAATAGGAGAAATGTATATGCAGAGTGACTGTGTATCTTCTTGAGTACTGTTGACTTCGGCCTAGTTTCATCGATCTTAGTTCGCTTATTGTTTCCATTTTAATCGTGCGTACTTAGTTTGATTACATCGTAAGGGACAGGCTGACAATAAAGGAGGGACATTACGAAACACATTTGCATTTTGGATGTAGGTAAACAATTTCAAGTTTTTTTTTTCCTAATTTAATTATTACCTTATTGTCAAATCGAAGTATGTAATTTGGAAAAGATTTATGTATACACGTGTTGTTTTTGCATAATCGGAGTGGTATATGTTAGGACTATATTTTGTATCAACTATCACATTCTTCTACTAACTACATAATGTCCAAACGTAATTGAGCCTATTATGAATGATTTGCTTGATAAATGTTGAACATAATCGACCTTGGGTGGTCATAATTCTGAGCTAACTATGAAAAAAAATGTTTGTACAACCATTTTGATTATATTTTTCTTATAAAGCTTATAAATAATCATTATCCTTGGAGTCTTTGAGACATTTCTGAAACTTCCTGCAGTTAGTTTCCCAGGACACAAAGTATTTAAGTAGAGTATGAAATATTTGCAGTTCTATCTTTATGTGAAACGTAGGTACTGTACTTAATACTTTTGAAAATTTTCTATTGGTTTTTCAATTGACATATTAGTTCTAGTAATTGAGAAAACTACCTATTTCAGAATATCGACATTCGATTATTGTAATCCCAGTTTCACTACTTTCTATGATAGATGATCATCGTTTTTTTTAATTTCTTTTAAATAGTGATTAAAAAATGATGGTGTTATGGTCGTTCCTCTAATTAGTGAAAAAGACCGGAGATCAATGGGACAAGCTTCCGGCTGCCAGAAATTTTCACTCTATTTAAATCATTGCAAATGTACCACATCCTCTTTTTCCTAAAAAATAATTTGCGTCGTCTTCGTCCTCATTTATTGCTACCTCCATTGCTATAATATCTTGGAATTTTAATATTACCAATTGTCTCACTTGAATGGTAGAGATTCTCTGCTTAAAATCATACTTAACCACGCATTGGTGTAATAGTTTTGGTAGTACTATTTTGGCAGTATTGTATTAGTGTCCAGCTGTTTATATTTCGAAGGCTTACAGCTTTAATTTATTTGGCTATGTATGCTATGCGCATTTACTCCAAATTTATTATTCATTTTTCTTTTTCTCTGACTCATAAATCTGATTTCATTCGTCCTCTTAATTTTGCTAATATTTTAAAGCTAGCTAGTTTTGTTAAACAGCCACGTCTTGTTCAAAATGTCGTTGACAACAAAAATTTTACACGAATTATATAGCACAAATCGCAATAAAATTGGATGGCAGTCGACTCTTATTCATCAGATACTTGTATAGGAGTACAGATTAACTTAATACATTCAATACAAGCTTTGCTAACAATACGAGATTAAATTAGAGGATACCACGAATTCGAAAGCTTTGTAAGCATAAATATGCAGCTAAATCGTTCCTCCTTTCGTTGAATACGTGACAATTATTTTAAAATTTTAATACAGGGTGATTCAACCAATTAAACTGATGAAACTATTAATTAAACTATTTATTTAAAGTTAATAACGATAAAAAGCGATTACGTTCTATTATGTTAAACATGGGAAACGAGGTGATAATATTTTAAGCCATCGTGGAATTGAATTTTTAAATCTAATATCTTCTTTTTCTTTTTGTTGCAGGAAGTGTAGCTAAGGCTGTACGTAAGCGGAAAACTAGCGAGAACGAAACCTCTTCTCGACAACGTAATAACTCTAGTTATTGTAATACAAAAGAAGATCTAGAGAATAAGCAAGTTAGGAAAAGAAATGCCGTCAATCGCGGATCGGCGGCTAGTAAGAAGAAAGTGTTAGAGGAAGCAAATAACAGTAAACTCAGAGACGTTCAGGTCCGAGTAGAGGACTGCCTGCAGAACGTTTCACGTACACAAGAAGCGCTCTCGGCTATCTGCAGGCATTCGTACGAAGAGAGTGCGTTAGAGTCGATCAGCCAAGAGGAGTCGTCTTCAACATCTCCGCCGGCATCTCCACCGCATCACATTGTTGAGGAGGACACGGCCAGGAATGTCGTAGATAGTACGCTGGATGACGATACGAGTAATGGAAGTAGTGTGCAATTAGTAGTGCCAGTGGAGGAGGAGGAGGAGGTTGTGTGCAGTGCCGACGATGATAAAGTGCGTATTAACGACAAGGCGCCGTCATCAGTGTCGTCGTCCGCTGAACCGGTAGTTGTTTCGGAAGTAGTTGTCAGTGAAGAGGACGATTGTGTGATAGTGGCTCATCAGAGGACGACACCGACGAAGATCATCGAGGAGCGCGAGTGCTCTAGCCGCGGTGACGATGACGGACCGCTGTCTTCGTCTTCGCCTTTCAACAGGATGGAACTCGCCGATTCAGTCAACATCAACACGTCGTCCCTATTACGTTTCCCGGATGATCGCTCGGACTCTGGCGTAAGTTCTCTGCGGTCGGGCAGTGGCGATGAGCGATCAGGATCGCGATCCAGCGCTTTAAGTTCATCAGACGAACCACCGCCAACAGCTTTGCAACAGCAACATAGTAGTAGTTCAACGGGCAACGGTAGCATAACGCAACCAATCACACATCAACCAAACAATAGGTGAGTTACAGTAACCGTTTTTATTTATCGTACCAATAGATGCAAAACCTCATTCTATTATATCTATAGAGTATAACTTTGTATATACTGGGTGGCCAACTAAAAATGACGGACGGTTATATCTCAGGAACGGTTTATAGTACAGTTTTGAGCGCAGATAGTGACCGACTTCGTTAGAAACGGTGAAAACAGCTCGAATTTTACTGAACAGGCAAATTGTATATGCAACTTTCATTGTAATGCAGAATTTTCAACACCCCTTAGTCAAAAACATGCTTTTGCGTGTGCGTGCGCATCTACAAATCCGCGAATCTCTCGCAAACGTGTGTTAGCGACCGCTCTATGCGTGCAGAATCTAATTATTCTTGCTTTTAGGTAGGTATATACGGACAAAAATGATTTCGAATTATTTTGCAATTATAAATTGCTGCATACTTTACTATTAATTGTAGTCTATAGCGTGCGAGGTATGAAGTGTCCCGAATCCAAAACACTACAGAGAATTCATGTTTTAATAGTTTTATTTAGAACAAAAGCATTATTATTATTCAATGTATTTCTCTGCTGCTTTGAAAATTTGATCAAGTTTACATGCGGCAATATTATGGATAGTTAGAATGCTTTTCCATTAACCTCCTATAAAGCGTTGACTTTAACGACTTCAAACTTCCATATTTCTTAGAACAAACCCCGCCTTCTACAAAGATACAAGCGGAAAAATCCATTGTATTTGCATCTGGTGTATTATTGAGACGAAATAAAGTGTGGAACATATCCTCTTAACCAATATTGACACACATGAGTTTTATGAGATGAAACATTCACGGCCTGAAACCGAAATGCTTACGTGCCCAAAGTATTAGAGCAGTTTCCAAAACCATTTCACGGTAGTTACTGGCATTAACTTTGACGCTACACTCCAGAAATACGAGTGGAGAACGCCCATCAGCAGCTACTGTGGCCCTTATAGGATAATGACTTTTGGTGGCCAAGCGGGTGTTCATATTCTGCTTTCATCTTTCGAAAAATTTTCATTAGAAAAACAATTTTCGCTTTTTTCAAACATCTGCGTAGCGTTGGGATAATTAAATAATAATAGAAAATATACAGTTTTATAATGCCTTGGATTTCCTTGAATTCGAACCTTCATTTTATTTTTTGCGCTTGAATGGCGGACGATTCCCAAAGACAAACTCAGCCAAAAAGACATTGTACTTCTACGCCGTTTTGGTTTTGTCAACTAGGTTTAGCCGTCATTTTACAAATATCTGGACTAGTAGCAGCATAGAAAAAAGGTGTTACTATCAAAAATAACCTTTGAAAAAGACGAAGTTGCTCATCTTGATCATTCAATAACAATGAAGCGATATTTCTGAGGATATTTCCTACTTAATAGTTACAAGTAACAATTCAATTATTATCTATCAATTTTGAAGAATTTGCTCTGCGTTGTAGATATAATCCTATTCTGTGAATTGTTGCTATTCCAAACGAACCATACTCCCCACGATAAAGCTCGAAATTGTTTGCTTAAAAAAGCGGATAGAACTTTTTCATTTTTGTCAATTATTTATTACTTTTTCCTTATTATATGCTTGAATTTGGCAAACATTTTGCATGTAGTTCTTTCTTGAAATTCTGAATTTGTGTTTTAACCCACTTGCTATTGCAGGAACTTCTGACGCTAATTTTTCGAAGAATTTTTTTAGAATATCATTTCCAACGTCTGACGCATTTCTAATTTTTAATTATGCCTGACCTGCATTTCATACAGCATATCTGCTTACTTTTGGGTGAGGGTCACTTCTTACTGAACTATATTACTGGCAATCATGTTGGCCAAAATTACCTCGTACCTATATAATTTCAGAATGTTTTTGTAATATTGCGTTATAGTACTTTATTATTAAACTATACATATATCATAATTTCAACTAAATTAAGAACAGCTATCTATATGGAATTATAATCGGCACAGGCCTATATATAAGCAAAATATGTTAAATTCTTTGGCAGAGGACCAACAATTCGAAACTTTTGTAACTTTCTAATAGCCCATTATGAAATGTATGCCAATAAAGGCAAATAGTTTCTCTCTGGTCCAACTGAGGCGTTACTCTTTCGTACAACACATAAATTGATTCTTCAAGTTCAACAAAACTTTATAGCCGCGTATTGGTAAATGTCCAAATGCTTTTGGCACTTCAAATGAATCATACTGTACTGTATAGAAGCTGGTCGTGCTTTTATAAAAATAATCTTCGTATTTTTTTACTACTTATAAATTTATTTACAATCGTATTCTGATGCAGCATCCCTTTTTTTTTAAGCAAATCGTTCTTTAGAACACAGAATTTTTCTTCTGAATTATATTATAGTCGAGCCAAAGATATTTTTAAGTAACTGCGAGAAACTACAATAAGATTACAAGTAATAGGTATTTGAATAAAACTTTTTAAATTCTTGCAGTGAATACTAAAGGGGGCCGCATTAAGATGAATTATTGCTAAAGCTAAAACTAAGAATATAATACGTATGTATATCGAGCAATGCTAAAGAAATGGTACCTATTAGATGTAGATACACAATGCATGAAGTACTAACTTGTATCACAACTTAAATATAATAGATATCAATTACCACGTGATCTATATTAATATTGTGTTAAAACATCTCTTGTAAAGTTATCGTCACTTTCCAAGAATACCCTTCGAATAGATAAGCACTGTTTGTAAACATTACACGCGCCACGGATAAAGTCACAATAGATGGTACTTATAATCCCAATTGACGCTAATTGTAGTCATTTTAAAATACTTCTGTGTCGACTATACATTAGAAAGTTTTAGACACCTTTTGAAACACGATATTCCTTAATTGGAATAAATATTACCTGGGTTTATGTATTGTAACAATACAATCAATTCATATTGTTACCCTCAAAAGCTCTAAACGAACATATTCTAAATATACACTGGTGTGCACAAAAATTGGTGCAAGAATTTTCTTGGGAAAATCAAACTCAAAAAGTAGGTTTTCGTAGATGTAATCATCAAATATCGAATACATATATGGTAAGATTTGTTTATTAAGTTCATATTCGTCGAAAAACAAGGAATCTATAAAACAAACTGCGCAAAAAAATAGTCTAGTCGATTAATATCGACTAGAATAACCGCGATTTCCATAAACTGCTACACATCCAAGGAACATAGAATCTACTAACTTACGGCAGGTCTGTCAAGGAATGGAAGGCAACGCTTTCAAGGCAAGTATTTCATGCCAAAATTCTTATTTGTTAAACATTTTCACTGTAGCAAGTCGTCTTTTTACTTCACCGCAAGGCAGAAAGTGTGCTGTTTTCTCAAAAAACCAAGCTTTTACTGTTCTGGAGGTGTGATCATTATCTTGCTGATACGTCCAGAGCAGCGGTATGTGTTCTTCTCCATAAGATATCATTACCGATTATAAGATATTCACATATTCGACTTGCGTCATTAGGTTCTTGATCCAAAATAACGAGCTTGTACCAGTGTCTCATTTGAATAAGTCTTTTGCAATTTAAACTAATGAAGAAAGTGTTACAATTGCTGTTGAATAAAAAAAAACTGACGCACACCTTTTTTAATGCACACTAAATTCTACTAAGTTAGGGATTTCCCCGAATATGGACTGTCTCGATCGGTTCCAAGGTATTAAGATGAAGTGCTTCTATTATATTTACTGTACACCAGTTATTAAATTGGTCTCGTGAATTTACTACCAAGAAAATTAAATTTCAATTTTGTTACGATACGTACCTACATCTATGTTTTGTGTGCACCAGTGTATGTAAGAAAGGTATGTTACCGAGACTGTCATAAATTAATTATCTAGTCTGTATCTGTAGTATTATACTATTATAATAGTAAGCATCTATTGGTAATATCAAATAAAATTTAACGTTCAAAATTGTAATTTAATCACTAATCTTTTGCAACAGGTCACCCCTATTTTTGCCGACTAACTCGGCGTACAATACGCCCTCGAGCAGTACGTCGTCGGAACCGGTGCGCGTGTGGCGAGACCCCAACTTACTGTTGGAGTCCGAGCCGCACGTACGCCACATACACAGTGTACAGCACCAGTCGCTGCTAATGTCGCACCCGTCGACGCCGGCCGCTTCGGGCCCACCTCCCAGTTCTGCTGCGACTCACCCTTCGTTGTATCCGCCCGTTGCGCCGCCACCAATGGGGCCGCACCTCCACCATCCGCACCTGGGACCGCCAACCATCTACCCTCATCATCACCTGCCCGACATGATATGGAACAAACGGTACATTGGCGGGCATATTCTTACGCAACAGGTTCCACATTCCGGAGCTGCCGAGGAACTCTTGGAACGCGAACGTAGTTTGGCACAAGATCGTGATAGACAAGAGCGGATGAGGTAAAATTAGATTTTCTTGACAGTATTTTTATTAGCAATAAGTAAGGTAATCTTTAAATGTGTAAAAATCTGCCTGTATTTATGTAAGCCACAATCACCTTCACGAATAAACTTAGACAGCAAGCAAAAAGGAAACAAAAACATTTTATGTTATTACTAAGGTATTTTTCCAAGGTTAAAATGCCAATCATTCTAGAGGTCAACATTTCCTAAAAAATGCTTGCTTATGTTCCTTAGTTTTAATGTTTATTGAACTTGAATTTTATTTCTCTTCGATTTCAATGCACTTATATTTCGTGTTTACTTCATTAATATTTATTATAGTAAGTTTCGTCTATTTTTGAAGGGAAAAATTTCAGAAAGCTTATTATATAACTTGTTTCTAACGTTCCAGATAGTGTCCACATTAATTTTTTACTATGTCACATAATACTTTGCATAAATTACCTTGGTAAAAACTACTCATTCGACTTGTTCTACTATTGTTCGATAGTGGCAATATTTTTCTACTTGTGTGTCAAATTCCATTGGATATTCCACGAAACCTATTGGACACAAACCTATTGGCTTGAAATACACAGCAATGTATTTTCTTTTAAGGAAGCGACAGATGATGAAGTCTTTGGTGCATCAAAAGTTTTATTTTGTCATTTGTTTTAACAGTTTTGTCAAACAAAACTGTCGACCATCAATTTCCAATCAATTTCCAAATCCAACCAAGAAATTTTATTGCATAAGATCATTAGCAACAGTTATTTATGATAATTTCTCACCAAAATTGTGTATAAATCCTTTCAACTATGTAACGTCAGTCACAATTACTCCTGATTTCATTCTTTAAAACTTCGAAAAAAGCACATTACCCCACTTCCTTCGAATTAAAAAAGGAAATGAATCTTTTCATCTTTTTTTTCTGGAAGAATTGATTGAATTGAAAGGATAGAATTACAGGACATTGCAGTAAAGTGAGATTACATAGAAAAATACAATCGAGAAATAGCGGGTCTTTGGTCTCTTTATGGGCTATTATTTTCATTTTCTAGAAACAAATTTAATATCGTTAAACCTATAGAACCCACAATTATTTCACACGGCAAATCCAATCTATTATAGTGATATTTTATTATCTTCTCTGAACATATTTTGCCGAGTAAATTACATAAAACGTTGACCTAGAGTTAAAGATTAAACTTCCATTTAGTTAAAATATATAGGAAGGAGTTGCCAATTAAGTTCAGTTGTTACATTAGTGCAGAAATAAAAATTTGACCTTGGAAAATAAAATCAAATAGATAAATTTTTTGATATTGGATTAATTATAAAATTTAAGAAAATTTCGAATATTTAATTGGCGATATAAATAAAACCTTTTATTCCCTCGTTCTAGGCATAACCACGATGCAAGAGATTTGGAGAAGCAGCGAGAAAAGGAAAGGGAGCAACGAGAGCAACGGGATAGGCTCGAAAGGGAACGACAGGAACGGGAAAAGTTGGATAGGGAGAAACATGAAAAGGAACAAAGACAGGCTCAAGCTGCCGTTCAAAAGCATTTCGAGGAGTCGTTAAAACGTATCCAACAGAAGGTATTTATTTTGAAAATTTTTCCAATATAAATTATGTAATGAATTACTACATTTCCCAAAAAGTCGTGTAAAAACAGATTTTAAATGTAAATGGTTTTATTACAGCCCATGACATGGAATCTGACCTTACCTCCACCGTCCAGAGGAAGTAGCAGTTCGGAAGAAGAAAGAAAAAGAGTTGAACAAGAACATCATCAACGAGAGCAACAGAGGTTAATGGTATCACGGCAAGAGGCGCGAGAGAGAACGTCTTACTATAGTGCAGTAAGTTTCGTTTTGCTCTTCTTAATGAATTGATATTAAGGATGTAGTTACTCTATATAGTTCATTTCCAAAAATATTCAAGGATGTGTTTATATGAAAGCTGTTTGATTTTTTTATGATGTACAATACAAATCAACGATTACCCGATATTGCAAATGCATCTGAAAAACATCAATCACGAATTTATTCTCATCAACCCAAAAATAAACATCAGTCCTCTCTTTGGGTGTTTTAAAGTGTCCCTTTTCAAAAAATAGTCGCAAAATTTGTCTCGATGATAGATCATATTGGTATATATCCTCGACAAAGCTAAAGAATAATTAATGTCGATTAATATGCGTCTGTTTAGTTACGAGAAGTGATTGCTTTGTGACAATGCGAGCTGACACACAATTCAATTAGCAAATAATTATTTTTTAGAGGCGCAGAACAGTGCGGCATTCTATGCTTCAGATCTTTCTATTTTGTTTTTTTCGTTGCAAGTATCCAAACGTGAAAAACCGATACTCCACTCAGATTGAGTTTTGTTCCGGCTCCTGCAAACGATCACTACACAATATCAAAATTGATTGCATTCTTTATCAACCATAGATATTTTTCATAACGCTCATGCGTACAAAAATTGAAAATTTAACTGCTTTTCCTCTATCTTAAAGTGTTATGTTTAAATGAACGTTTTTTGGTTAAATCAATAATATTTATTTTCTATAATTGACTGAATTGTGATTAACTACATTTAACACTATTTAATTATATTTAAGGTTCAACGTCCTCCGAGTGCCCCTAGTAAAACGGATTACCCACCGCCTGCTCACAGTAGCCGAGTATCTACTACGAAATCAAATGAAAAACTCAGTGTACACCAAAACATGCCAAAGACAGAGGTGAATGCCTACGGCTACCCGGCTTACCAACCGAACCTCCATCCAATGTTTCCGCACGAACCAAAGAGCAAATCGGATCATCACAAAACTTCCTCGCAAACAGGCGGATTGGTAATGGTCAAGAGCGGTAGTGGTATTGATAGGGAAAGAGACGTTTTAAATAATCCACCTCCCTTGTTAAGTGAACGCGAGTTAAAGAACTCGGTTATCGTTAAACACGAAAAGAACCCGCACCATTTAGACTCTAGAGTACCTATTGCTCATTCCAAAAGTCCGCAGTTACGAACGGATTTAATGGGACATTATATGACTTCGGGACAATTGCATAAAAGTAACTTATACGATTATAGAAGTCCTACGCAATCCCCACACCATCCCCCTCACGCACCCAGTCCTCATCACCACCATGAACCGCAAAACCTCGGAAAAACGCACCACAGGTCGAGCGGTCAACTTCCCAGCCTCATCATCATCAACAACAGTCTCCTCACCATCCACATTCTCAACAACACCCATCGCCGGAACTACGTTACAGAAGCAATTCCGAATCGTCGCCCTCAATGATATATGCTTCAAGTGCGAAAGTTCCAATAACGAGTAATTACACTTACTTGTCGCAAGCAAACACTATGTCGCATTATACTGTTGCTTCAAATACGTTATCAAACACGAAGCCTAAAGTGAGTAGTCCGGCTCCGCATCAATTTTACGGAAAACCCACGTCCGGAATCGGTTCAGGTTTACCGGTATCACGGTCTAACGAAGTGGCCACGTCAATAAGTCCGATACCGTTAACGTTAACGGCGAAACCTTTGTCTTCTTCCGTATCTTCACCTTATCAGCAAGTGTCTCAGTATCACCCGCCGATTCCGCAAAATCCGCCGAGCGTAACGGGTATTCCACCTCCAGCTCATAGTAGTAGAGATTCAAGACCGGCCATGTACGAAAGGATCTACGCAGCACCAGGTAATTTATTTATGTTTGTTTAAATTAAATCATATAACTTGTTTGTTGAACAGAATTACATCACTGTTTTTTCTTATAACTTAACGAGTTATCTTTGTCGCTTTTATTATGGCTTGAAATTTTGTATTGGGGAGAAATCTGAATAAAAATCCGAATTTTTAAATAGTAAATCGGTTGCGTATATCTTTATGCATTAATATTGAGCCAACCATATTAGAATGATAATCCTGGCAGAGAAATAACAACAGCAAGAAAAGTGAGATCTGGCCCAAACCACATACTGAATGTGATGGGGCACTATTAAACTATTTGAGAAAGAATCCATTCAGTTCATTCCACGCAATGAACATTTCTAATTTTCCTGCTTTAAGTACCGCTCGACGAAGAATAAGAACATCCGAATAAAGTAATTCTCTTGCCGCACACAAATTCTTTTTTTTTGTCAGAAGCGTACTTCATATCATATTTCATACAACAGCCCCAAATTCTTACATTTGCGCGGGAAGAAATGTATTATATTAAAGATAGTTTTAAATTAAAACAAACACCGCACCAGCACCTTTTGCTTAAGTTTAACTTTGTTAGCGTTGTAGAAAATAAACATGATTCTTATTACAGGTCCAGTCGCAAGTGTACTTTCCGCCAAACCCTCAATACAACATGGAACATCACCACCTACTGCTGCATCTGCGCCGTCCCCAATATCTCGACCTCATTCACAGTATACTATTCCCGGTGTCACACATCAATCGCCACACTTATCTGGAATTTCAGCTCAAAATATTCAAACGCAACCTTTAGATTTTTGTGTTACTTCCAAATATGATTCTGCGACGTCTCCAAAGAGAAAAGCTACACCTGTCACGTCTGCCAATACAGGTCCGATATGTTTAGAAAACAAAAAACGTCGTATAGACCCTCCGGGAACTAGCTCGCAAAGTATAACCGCGTATGGAGGTGTCGCACAGCCACAATTGGCAAGAGTAAGTGAGCCTAGTCCTTTAATAGTGAATGCTGCGACCACGATAACAACTGTTGTAAATACAGCGGCTCTTAGAAGCACGCCAAACAATTTAATACCACAAAATCAGCCAGTTTTGGTTGAATCTCTACCTGATGTTAGTGTGACAGCTGTTACAATACCTGCAGAAAAATCTCCCGTAACTGTTGAGACGACTTCAGCTGCAGTTACCCCTCCAAGTACAACACCTGTAACGACAGTTTCGATAACCGTTACGCAACCTACTCCGCCCGTACCAGAAGCACCAAATACCCCTATAAAATTACCAGTCACCCCTACGAATCCAGATTCAGAAAAGTCAAACAGTCCTGGTCCTAGTAAATCGTCAAATTATCCTGTAAGACATTTAAAGAAAGCTTGGTTAGAACGGCATACGGGGGAAGGCGTTGAAGATAACACCGGAGTAATGGGAACCGGGAGTTGTGTCACATTGCCCATAAATATAGCAACAAGTACTCCAACTAAGGAGCCAACTGTGAATTCGTTACATAGTATCGGCTCTATGGCAGTGAATAGTATAAATAAAACGAAACCTTTTGGGAATAAAAGTAATAATAGAAAAAGTTCACACAAAGACAGTTCTTTAAACGGCCATCCGGACGCCACGAAAGGAGATGATTCTTCTAGTTCAGATCCTGAAAGGAATAGGAAGGATCCGCCTAAGAGAAAGCCGCCGAAAGTGAAACGGAAAAAAGGTGGAGGGACACAGAAAAAAAGTGATGAACATAAGAAACGTAAAATAGCAAATCAGACTGCAACGGTTAGTGAAAGTGGAAGTGATAGTGAGAAGGAAAGTGGTAGTGAGAAAGACTCCGATTCGTGTAGTAGCACGACGATTACCGCGGCGTCCGGAAAAAAGTCGAATAATTCTACAACAAACACCGGTAAAGACAAGGAACCGAGAAAGAGGGGACGCAGACCAAAGACTTCAAAAAACGATAAAGGCGAGGAGCCGCGCCCAAAGAAATCCAAGGACGATATCCTGCCCCAGCGCGACCCCTTTCGCAAACCACCAGTGGGGCAGTTGAAGAAAACCGGTGAGAGTTTTCTTCAAGATGGACCGTGTTTTGAAGTTGCACCGAAATTGGCTAAATGCCGTGAATGTCGATGGACACCGAATCAACGATCCAGGAATATGCCTAACATCTTTTGTAGATTTTACGCCTTCAGGAGATTAAGATATACGAAAAACGGTCAATTAGCCATTGCTGGATTTTCTGATCCCCATAAAGATGCTTCAGATGTAAGTTTTGTCAAATTCTTGTGGTAAAATGTTAATCTTATGGAAAAAAAAATTGTTTACAGGACGATTTAAAACTGTGGTTACCATCCGCTGAGAAGCCACCACAGGATCTCGATTTGGAAACTTCTAGATTCATTTTAAAGCAAGTCGGTGACCACTTCTGCAATCTTTTAGCTCAAGAAAATGACGCACACGCTGAACACATGTCAGATGGTATATATTAACTTATTAAATGCGTTACATATATCTCTAATATAAAAAATTGTATTACAGATAAGACGATTGCTTGGAAGCGAGTTGTGCAAGGTGTTCGAGAAATGTGCGATGTTTGCGAAACGACCCTGTTTAACTTCCATTGGGCGTGTGGCAAGTGTGGTTTCGTCGTTTGTCTTGATTGTTACAAGGTAAGATTATCTAAAATATAAATCCTTGCCGTTAAAATCTGAAATTTTATCAATATATTCTAAATTTGAATTTTATTTACAGGGTAGGAAAAATAAGTCCATTAAAATTTGGGGTGAACCCGGTAAGGATCGAGACGACTACTCCTGGTTATTATGTACAAACCGGCAACCACATGAGCAAGAAAAATTAATGTTGACACAAATAATAGCGGGTGATTCACTATTAAAACTAGGTCGACTAGTACACGAAATGCGGGAATTGTGGAATGTGGAACAGTACTGCGATTGTACTCTGAGTAAGGAAGTCGCACAGAAATCGAACGGTGCTCGCAAAGAAATAATTAAAAGTATATTATCCGGCGAGTTAAACGGCATTAAGAAGGAAATTAAAGAGGATCCGGATAACAAACCGTTAGTTAATGGCGGCAGCGTGAAAGACGAGAAGAATTCCTTAAGTTGGTTAGCCGACGTTGCCCTCTCGAATGAGGATAAAAAGAACGACGATACTAGTGATTCAGATGACGGTAGCTTCTCAACGTTACGTGAACTCTTAATAAGACCATCGCATAAGCATAACGGTAGTAGAGCTGGATCGCCTGTTTCCTCTGCCTCCAAGACTGTTAAAAAATCTAGCGTGCGTATGGACACTTTAGATGAAGTAATTTCAAGCGTTATAGAAGATAGTGTACCGAAACATAATAAAGAGGATATTGTCGATACGAAAATCGAATTAAAACATTATATTAGGAGAGATAACTATCAGGCTAAGATAAGAGGAATGTTACCTATAAGAATTATGACTTTGACTGAGAGTAAACTTTTGTATCCGGATATACCACACAGTTGGTTATGCGATGGTAAATTGTTAAGATTAAGCGACACAACGCATCAAGGCAATTATAAAATATATCAGGTTGGTTAATATGATTTTTTTCACTATTTGTATTTAGAAGTGTTAACAGTTACAGCCTTAATAGCAAATTTATTTGTAGTCATAGTTCTGCAAAATATAAATTTAATATCTAATTTGTTCTGCCTTCTGATTTTCGAAACATAAATTTGATTTTCAATTAACACGAAAACGCTAATGACCAAATATTGAAATTGGTCTTTCTATTTGTCAAAATCGAAATAACCGATAGTTTAAATTCCAAACGCTCCTATATGTAATTACTTTAGTTGTAACTGTCTTTATTCCTTCAGGTATTACTATGTTAACACCAATACCATTTGGTGGTGTAAAAATTCCAGTAAATTCTGCAAAAAAGGCTCAAAATTATGTTTTCTTCATAATTATTTTAACTTCGTTATAACATTATGGTTACTAACGTTAATTCCCTCTTTCTAGGATCAATGGAAACGTGGCCAACCAGTCCTGGTATCCGACGTTACAAAACATCTAAATAAAGACCTTTGGACTCCAGACGCATTCATCAGAGACTTCGGCGACGAAAAGAATGATCTGGTGAATTGCCTCACCGGCAACCTGGTACTCAACCAACCGATGAGGAAATTCTGGGAAGGTTTCGAACACTTATCGAGGAGGTTGAAAGACGAAAAAGGCAACCCAATGTTACTGAAACTGAAAGACTGGCCACCGGGTGAAGATTTTGCGGAAATGTTACCAACCCGATTTGCAGATTTAATGAAAGTTCTTCCGTTATCGGAGTACACCCATCGCAATGGCAGATTGAATCTTGCAAGTCGCTTACCTGATTGTTTTGTTCGTCCTGATTTAGGCCCTAAGATGTATAACGCTTACGGATCAGCTTTGTACCCATCGAAAGGGACAACTAACCTTCATCTCGACATATCTGACGCAGTTAACGTAATGGTATACGTAGGAATACCTAAAGATGGAGATAGTGAGGAACACATCAAGGAGGCGTTTAGGGCAATAGATGAAGCTGGATGTGATATTTTAACTCGTCGACGTGTTAGAGATAAAGGTGAATTACCAGGTGCTTTGTGGCATATATACAACGCAAGAGACGCTGACAAAATTCGTGATCTACTCAACAAAGTTGTTGTAGAAAAAGGCGGCTGTTTAGAACCTAATCACGATCCAATCCACGACCAAAGTTGTTATTTAGACGGACCTCTAAGAGAGAGGTTATATAAGGAATATGGAGTAGAAGGCTATGCAATTGTGCAATGTTTGGGTGATGCCGTATTTATTCCTGCCGGTGCACCTCATCAAGTGCGAAATTTACATAATTGTATTAAAGTGGCGGAAGATTTCGTATCACCTGAAAATGTTTCTCATTGTTTTCATCTTACACAGGAGTTTCGAGATCTATCTGATACTCATACGAATCATGAAGACAAACTTCAAATAAAGAATATCATATATCACGCAGTTAAAGATTCTCTTTCCACCTTGACATCTATCCTGAATAAACATGCTGTTAAATTGGAAAAGGATGGAGGAGATCGTACTAACAGTAGTACAGGATGTGCAGATGAACTTTCAAATACAACGTTGGACTCAACGGAGCCTGCTTAATTTGTGATAGTAGATGCTTATTTAAGTCGGCGAGCATTTCTTTTGTTTTGTTTATGTAAATTTCTTCTTGTGTGATACAAAAAAATAATAATAAAACTGTGTAAATTAAAAACACATTGTGTGTGTATAAACGAGAACTCGGTTTTAAATATGCCACCTTTTATGCACGTGTGAGCTGTATGTGTACATAACCCTGTACATTGACATTTTAGTTGGATGAAAATGCTGAATATGCACGGTTTAATCTTCCTGTTAGTAGTGACTAGTGGCTTACTATGGGTCACGAGTTGTAATTAGCCTATTCTATTCACTTGTTGACTACTCGGTGTCTGAGACTTCTGAAATAATCGCAGATTTATATATCAATGTTGTTTCTCAAAGTACCGGTGGTTATTTTTGTCACTTGTATACTGTGCCTGTTATACAGAGAAAAAAAATGGTATTTTTAACTACCAAAATCTTTTTAAAAACTCGCTATTCAGTATTCTTTGTGGGTTTGTAATGTTCAACTAGTAATATATGATTAGTGATCTATAAAATAGTTTCGGCATCTTACTAAAAACAACAAAAAAAACTTTCTAAAGTGCTATTTCATTCAAAGTGCCAATTAAGATTATTTTAGGTGGTCACTGGTACGCAAATGCATCCTTGCAAATTCACAAAAACTCCGTTTTATCCGTGATGAGACACAAATCGTCGCAGACCTGTGAGCTTGCACTTGCTACTCAGTAATCAGATGATCTCGACTTTGTTTTTTTGTTTTTTTTATTTTTGTTTTACAACGACGATAGAAATTCTTATCACTTAAAAAAAAACTCACTGTAGAATTATCGAATCCTTCGTGTTACGTTGGATCATTGTATATTTTTTAAATTTAAGATGTTAGTTTTGTCATATATGTATATTGTTTCAATGATGTAAGAACATTATTTATTTGCTTTTTACAGTGATCATTGTACAGTAGCATAGATTTTGTACAAAGTACCTTACTATGTTTCCTTGTTCCTCTGTTGAGGGAAAGATTTAATTTTTTTGTACTATGTATATTATGTAAGAATAGGTTTGAATAAGAAAATGTTTATATTACGTCCTGTATTTCATTTCAAGACCCATTATTATACTAACATTAGATATTTTACGTAACATTCCTTATCTATCCCGTAATTTACCTATGTTACACAAATCAAACCGTTTTTCCTGTATTATATCTTTGACGTTAGTTTGGGTTTTGATCGCAGCGTTACAGAATTAATAATTCGGTGCTTTCACATTGAAAAAGCTCTCTAATAAATTATTGTTGATTCAATAACAGCTATTTGGAAACCAACACGAAGTGTCCGTTGATAACGAACGTAAAATGATACAAGAAGTTCACAGCATCTACAAAACCGAATAAGAACTTATAATAATGCTGAAACGCCTGCTGGTAAAATGTTAGTTTCAAAATTTTTACAGGTAAAATACAAGATTAAGAGCTAAGAAAGGCAACAAGATGTGTTTAATTGGTATTAATTCTTCTTCTTTTTTTGATTTAGTTGAATGAGACAAATTTGTAACTAAGAAAAATAAAAGTTATCGTAAACAGGTAGTATTATTTTCAAAAAGCTATTCTCCTCTACTATTGTTTTATTTATACAATTACTATTAGTTTTCGGATGCGATTTATTTTTTTTTATACATATATATATTTTTTTCCTAAAGTTTAAAATTGTATACAGATATAAATGTAACTTGTCTATAAGCTAAATTTAACATGTCAATTTGAATTGTTAATATCATGGCTGCATAAATTACTGAAAATAATATTGATTTCAGGACGAGACAGACATTATTTTAACACTAATCTAAATATAAATCCAGAATAAATGCATTAGATTTATAATATAATTTTATTTGCAAAGTTGATTTGAAGTATCAGAGAAAGAGAGTAAAAATACTTCACACGACCAGGCGCTCATGCAACCAAGTGTAAGTTTACCTATAAACTGCATACTTAATTGCATAAATGAATGGTTACGTGGACCTTCGAGCAAAAAGTTTAATTAACCGTCACCATATATAGAAATTGATATTGCCGTCATTGCAAGATTATTGAACCCATTCTACATTGGTGACAGAATAGATACGTTCCGCATTCATTGAACATTATTCAGGGTATTTTTGGCAGGATGAATAGTTTACTATAATTCCAATAAAACGAATTATTTTAATCAAATGAAATCTTTGGATTATATTCAATATTGTACAATATGGCAGGAATTGTAAATTATAAAATCGTAGTTACCTATTGTACAATATTGACAGTTATACAGGCTATAAGGCAAGATGAATAAAGTAGTACATATAGACGAAGGGTAGCGTACACACAATTGTCTAGGTTACTGACTAGTAGTTTTTTGTGTGCAAAAATTCCGCATAGAAGGAAATACCAGAAACATGGGTTTAATCCTACAGGTTATAAAACAAGAAATTAACATGTTTCTTGGAGGACCATTTAATAGTAGGACTATTACACGTTTTGAAGTTGTTACTCCAGACAGGTAGGAGTGAAGACTATGAAGCAAAGATGGCGGATCTAATAGTATATACAGACGGATCCAACCTTAGAAATACAGACGTCTAACTGACGGACAGGGGCACAGGGAATCATCTGGATAGAGGCAGCACGTCAGCTCCCAACAAACAGAAATATACATTATAATTAAGGCAATTCATTTGCTATTGGAAAGGAATCATATCAACAGAAGAGTCTTTTCATATTTAGCAGACCGTAAACCAGCTCTCATTACGCTCGGATCTCACAACATCACTACGGGATTCTTTATTTCAAACTACTGCTAATATTGAAGAAAACTAGAAAGTTAATAAACAAATGCTTTAATACATCTTTCATAGAGCTAGAACCAGGCTGTGAGATAATCCGGGATGTTATCAATCAGTTCAATATCAAGACAAAACATTACAGAATTACCGCACAAGAAGAAATAACACAATAGGCCCAGTGGGTCGCAGTATTTGGGATAACCAAAGACTGCCCTGCCTTGATATTAATCGATCAAGCACATGAAATTGCTACGGCTTTCCCGGACGGACTATGTAGCTTGGTCCTTTTGTATCTGATCTCATTTCCCTTATAATAGTGAAATACTTCACGTATTATGTCATTGTTACGTATTTGATGACGTTAGAAAGCAGTTGAGAAGTTGACGCTTACGTAAGATATAATGAGGCTATCAATTAGAGATATTGCAATTATTGTTTCAGAAGGAACTATTGGCAGTTAGGCTTATTTCCGCATTGCGAGTTATACTTACTATTATCACCTAATGGAAAATAATAGTGGCGAGATAGAGAACCTATTTAGCTTTAGTGAGAAGAAACTTTTAACATGTATAACAACGAGGCACGGTAAGATAAAGAAGCCAGGAGCCGATGGCATCGCTAATACACCGCTCAAGCGATTGCCAGATAGTGCTATCGATGTCGTAGTCGTCTTGCTCTGGAAACGGGCCGATGCTCCAGAAGCCCCGCAAAGATCCGCTTCTCCCGTCCAACTATAGGCCGATAAGCCTACTGTTGAATCTTTCTAAAATTGCCGTAGCCATAGTTCTGGAGAAGCTGCATATGACTTTATCATCGAGGGCAATTTCCTGCCCGACGAGCAGTTCGGCTTTCGCAGGGGTTATCGATCGATTTCCAACTTCTCCGATTGACGGAAGAAGTGCGAAATGCTCTGGAGCAGCGGCATTCGACCTTAGTTCTTAGACCTTTCTCACGCCTTTGACACAGTATGGCACGACGGCTTACTATTCAAGATGCGGCGACTAGGCATCAACCCGGACTTAGTGGCGCTGGTTCAGTCCTACCTATCCGGTAGGACCTTTGGGGTAAAGCTCGGCTCCCAAGTCCATCCGTGCGGGCGTTCCACAGGGTTCCATCTTGGGACTCGAGCTTTTTATTCTCTACACATCGGACAATCCGAGGTCACTACACACAAAGCTAGGGATATATGCGGACGATACGGCGCTCTATTCGACGTCACGCAACGCCTGGTCTGCCGGCGACTACAATCATACGTGAATGAGGTTACTGAATGGTCCACGAAGTGGAGGCTGAAGATCAACTCAGCAAAATGTGAAACGATACGCTACTCACGTAAGCGCAATCCTCCACTAACAACTATTACGATCCAGAGCGAACATCTCGAATGGAAAAGCCACGTTACGTACCTAAGAGTCACGCTGGACACAAGGCTAGTTTTCAGGCAGAATTTCTCAAATGTAACATTTAAATTCCTGCGGGCGAGGGCTGTCCTCTATCCGCTCCTCTGCGCCGGAAGTTCCCTGAGCATTAATATCAAGCTACTAATTTACACGGTGTTCCTCCGGCCGATTTTGACCTACTGCGTCCTAATCTGGTCCAGTGCAAGCAAATTTCAAATAAAGCGTCTCAACATACTGCAAAACCGTGTGCTGCAAATTATCCTAATGGCACCCTGGTACGTTACCAACAACCAAATCCATAGAGACCTGCAGTTACAAACTTTCGCTGTGTACGCGCTTGTGCTGGCCAGGAAAACCCTGGAGACGGCGTCTTGGTCGGAGAACCAGTTAATTCAGCATCTGGCGGAGTTGGATCCGGACAGGCCTCCCCCGCGGGTTGCAACAAAACACGTCTTAGAACTGGCGCAATAGCCCCGGCAGTAGCCGAATCTTACCTGGAATGACAGTATTTAGATCAAACACCTGACGTGGCGTCGAACTACGGATACTAGAGATAAAAGGGCCTAAGGAACACAGGTTCCAACCCTGAAAAATAAGCCCTATGAAAATAAAAAAGCCATTTTGGAATTTGAGTTCGTTCTTGTGCAATAGTAATATCAATATAGTCCCAAGCAGCAATTTTTGGTGTCTATACGGTCCTATCACGGTAATACAACCTAGTTTGTGCAACGGATTAGTTGCAATTTGGTGTAAAAGTCATTACTTACACCACTCTCACACGTGCCAGCAACTGTATTTGCTACAGTATTTTTGTAACCGGTGACAAATATTCCTACTTGACATTTTTTTTTCTGAACCGGTATTAAAACGTTGCAGACACGGTACCGTCACATGTTACTACAACGGAAGTTACAAATGCAACTCGTCTGTAACTAAAATAGCACTGATTTTTTATGATATTTATTTGATAGTTATATTGTCACGAACCTATTTAATTAGGATATAATATATAGGTACTTACCGTGACTCGGGGGTAGCTCTATCACAAGGTAGCGAGAGGTTGTTATACTTAAACTACTCTTACTTACAACTTGTTTATTTTACTTTATACCTTACACTATTGACAACCTACCACTAGCTCTCGAAAAGTTCCGTTACATAGTAAAATAAGTGATCTTCGGTCAACTCACCGGAACCTCATCAACAGATTTGCGAAACGGATATTACCGAGACAGGGCATCTGCTGACGGGGGATTACGGATGATGATAATATTACGGCACAAAAACGTTACAACATGAACTTCACACAGGTCACATTGTAACCTCGGTTACAAATTGCTACTTGGGGTATGAATACTTTGATTTTAAAAGTATTACTCTAATACGAGGGTAAATCAAATATAAACGGTAATTGTGCTATTCTGCTTAGAATGCAATTCCAAGGTAGATGATGTGTGCACTGATATTGTCATCTGTAAGGCTTGTGTTTGGGCGTCGACCATGACTTTCGTTTTCAACACGTTTTCGTCCGCCCTTAAATTCTCTCGCCCACATATACACACTATTCTGAGATACTGTGCTGTCCCCAAACTGTGCCTTCAAACGAGTTAAAATTTCTGACGCTTTAACGCCTTCATTGGTTAAAAACGTCATGATAATCCGTTGCGCGACAGACGAATGTACCTCTTGGTCGGTAATGGCTGTACAAACGACAAAACCGAGCATACACGCGAACCCGGCCAGTTCCTCCACTCCTCATAAACCAAACATGTACTCCACACAACATCATCTAACTCGGAATTGCATTCTAAGCAGAATGGTATAATTACCGTTTATATTTGATTTACTCTCGTAATAGATGATAATAAAACAGTGCCATTCCTAGAAATTACTCCCATGATTTTAAGAATTCGAGTATTTTCTTGGGTCCGAACTAAAATAGTATATTATGACACTAGTGCATAATCAAGCTTTTAAAGCACGAGTAACGAGTTTAAAGCACTCATAAGCGTGCACACAGACTAGAAGCGTGCATAATCGGGCCTTTATCGCAAGGCGTGCGTATAAAGGTTGCTTGGTAATAGCCAATCCCAAACGTTTAATAGTCCAGTAAAATGTCAGGAAATGTCAAATGACATATAGGTACGTGTCATGTATTGAAAGTATTGATTTGATTTCTTCTAATTAAAATTATTGTTCATTTATACTAAAAAATATCGTATGACACTCGTGCCGAGTTTAAAGCCACGACGCGAAGCGGAGTGGCTTTAACGTTACGATTGATTATGCACTAGTGTCATAATATACTATTAAATATTCGACAATGTTCAGCAAATTACCAAAAACTCCATAACCTCTCATGCACGAATTTGTTGAACGAAAGGTTAAATCGCACTAAAGTAGCACTACGCTACACAACACAGCTTCAGTTTTGAGCCATACCGCACTTCGGCAGCGCTACTCTACACTATACGGCGCGACATTTTCTTAGAAAATATTCTTTTCATTATTTCATAGCATATAATTCGCCTTAGAGTGACATGATACTATACTGCACTACGCGACTGTCGCGCAGGTAGGTATTGATATGAGGTGTACTTACAGCTGCTGCTTGTGGAATATAGGACACGTCGGCTCATTTTACATGGGTGAACCCTTTAAGATCGAACAGCACTACGCTACACTGCACTGCGTTACACTTGATTCACAAATATTCTTTTCATTGTTTCATAACGTAGTAATCGCATTAGGGCAACGCGATACTATACTGCACTGTACGACGCAGCAAAGTTGCCTCCCGAAGAATATTTTGTCGATGTTGCCTACGGTGATTCTTATGCAAATGATGGTATATGTATTAATTAAAATAGAAAAAGCAATTTATAAAGAAACTAAGCATAATGCTGTCTTGTGCCTCCTGCTAACCCCATTTCCTCCACCCCGTACCGAACATTAAAATTTCAAATGACACTACATCATACTATTACACTTTTCGATTCTACATACTATTTGCAACATGTTTCATGTAGGACAGCCTATATCTATCCTTAACACTTTAGAAGATATTTTCTAAAGTTTCAAGTCTAATTTCGGATACATCAAGAACTCAGTTGAACTCTGAGTATGTATTAAGTAATGTCTTCCCCTTTGAGGAGCATAACAAACTTTCTTCCGCTCACGCCGATAAGGTCGTTTACGTTCGGTCGAGATATTCTTAATACCCAAGTATACATCTCAAGGGGCATTTACGAAAACGACCGAACGGCAATCAACGGAAGAAAGTTTGATATGCGATTCAGAGCGGCTGTACATACATTATTATAAGTCGAAAATGTTAAAAAATATCCCGGGAAGGACAGCGAGAGACGGGACAGGTCAGAGACAGCAGACTGAGAATACCCAGTGTGGGGGGACAGGGGTGTGAGGAAGGGGAGGTTGCCTGCCACCACCCACCCACACTCCGATGTCTCTCCCGAGATATTTCTTAACATTTTCGACTTATTTAAGGTATATATAAACTATAATTATATTAGAGCCTGTTTCTGAATTGAAAATAAAAAGTGTTGTACGGCATGCTTTCAAAATGAGGCACAGTGCACTGTAGTGTACTGCCGCTATAGTGCGATTTCACCCATTTAAAATGGGAACACGTCCCATATCTCGTTAAGCAGCAATTGCAGTACACATATCAAGACCTGGCTGCGCGACAAAATATTCTTAACTTGCTGCCAACTTAACTGCATCGCGTAATGCAGTATAGTATCATGTCAGTGAGCAGTTTACATGCTATGAAATAATGAAAAAAATACGCTCTAACGAAATGTCATGCCGTGTAGTGTAGCATAGCGCTGCGTAAGTATGGCATAGTTCGAAAATGAAGCGCCATGCTGTTTTAGTGCGGTTCGGCCTTAAATTGCAATTTATACTTTAAAGTACTTGTTTCACTTTTAAATTGAAAACAAATTATGGTGTAAAGATAAAAACTTTGTCAACATCAATAATTTAATAATAAAAATGCTGAAAAATACCTAAAATCTATAAACAAATCATTTTATACAATGACAACAGTACGTTCAAGAAAGAATTAATATATAACCAAATTATTTTTTTACCTATAAGCGTGTTTAAATAAATAGTTACATAAATAATTTACAAATTAATTAACCAAGTTACTGGGTTTTACATACCGTACAAATTTGATATGATGGTTAAAGAATTCTGTTGTAAAGTTACAAATGGAATAGAAAAACAATAAATTGCACCTTTTACTTAAAGATCATAAAAATTACCAACCGTGTACTATATTTTTTATAAGTATCAATTATCAATTAACTGCTTATACAATTAACTGAGAGTACATCGCAAATGGAATATTTGTTTAATACGACACAGTTAGCAATTTTAATATCTATTAAATTATAAGCCATTGTATACAAAAAATATATATTTCACAGTATATTAGCACAAGGACAGTTTATTTAATTTGCAATGAATAGATAAACATAATCCTATAGCTAGATGACACCCGCATTAGAAATAAAACAAACAAAAAATGTTTAACTAAAATCTGTACAGGTTTGTTTCAGCTCGCAATACCAAACATAAATATTATATTAAATGGGACTAAATTTCATTTATTTATAAATTAAAACATTTTCGTATTATCTTTTTTATTTGGATCAATACTGTTATAAGGTGGGGGCACTATTGGAGATTGTGGGTCTATCTTAGGGGGTGATTTTGTGCTCGTCTGACTGGGTGTATCAGTTGCTTCTGGTTTAACGGTTTGTTGGTCGCTTTTGAGTTCAACCTTTGCTGTCGCATTTGCCTGCTTAGCTGCCTGAGATGTCTCTTTTTCTTTCTGCAAAGCCTTTTCGATCTTTTCTTCTACTTCTAGAATCTCTTCCTTGTCGATTAAATCGATGATTTCCGTTATCTGTTTGGAATTAAGTTGAACGTTTTCTTTACCGATGAATTCTATCACCTGAAAAATGGATACGATTTAAATTTGAATTTTTCTATGATATACTTGTTAATATTACAAGCCCCTATATACAAATTATTTTAAAACAAATTAGCACGCCTTTTTAGCATTTTAATCACAGATACAAAGTTCTCTCCGATTAATGTCATAAAATAGATTCCTGTGTATAAATATAAAGTCTGTGACCTTGAACGGTCTATACCTATCTAAACCAGTATATCTTTGTGCAATATTACAATATCTGCCAAAAATTTATGCAACTAGTATATGCGAAATATTTAATCGATATTTCTGGAATTTTTAGCCGCTGTTTTCATATGTCTGAAGATTATCAAATCAATTAGACATTGTTATGTATTTATGCAAGAAATTTATTTCCTGTTAATATTTATATATATACAAGCGATAAACGATAATCTAAAACCTTGATTAATTATAATTATATAGACGCAAGGATACGTTTTGTAGATATTACGAAGATCTTATATTTAGTACAATAATTATATAAAGTCAACCTCATAACAATCGAATAATTTATATACTAGATTAACAATAAAATCACGTTCATGTTAGAATATTTACGTAAGTTAATTTTGTTTTGCCTAATTAATAAATGTTCTTCTTTGATCATCGCATTATCATCATCTACTAGTAATTTTTCTTCTCCGTTATTCTGACTTGATATTCTTGATTAAGTAGAAAATCAATCTCTAAGTTATACAATCAGTTCTATTACGTATTTCGCAGATTATTATTTTGATTACAAACACGAGCTACATCCTCGATGTAGTAATTGTTTTTAAAATAGATTTACGATTTCAAATCGATCGTTAACTAAACAAGTCATTTTAGTATTGCCAATCTCATAATTTTGCATACTTTTATTGAGCATAACTAAATTACTCACCTAGGTAGTTGCAATAATAATTTTTTTTGTATTACTTAACATGGTAACCACAACAATCCTTGTTGTGTAAATTACTGAATCTGAAGTGTTTTATCGTAACTTGTTGCGTGCCAATTTCCATTGTTATAAACTACAAATAATGTATATAGATCACAGACAATACGACACGAATGTGGTTGCTGGACCCCAAGGGGGCACCAGCTGCCGACCGACCGTTAGGTATGCGGCGTATCAGGGAATTGCACACACTCCTCAGGACAAAGAGGCACGAAACCAGTTGCCCGCACGAGACCGACACCTCTCAGAGAGGCCCGGCGAACCGGTGGGCTCCTCTCTCCCGTGCTACCCATGTTAGACAAGTTTTCTTGTCAACGTTGGACGGGTCACCGTTGGAGACGCTTTAGCGAACTCCTACCTCACATCTAATCCCACGGGGCCTAGGCCTCCTTGCGGATGGCTACTATCGGCCAAGCGTGGGAAACGGAATCTGGCCGTGAGGTACAACCAGCCCGCCCGTGAATTAAGCCTGAACTACGGGGACGGCCGGGCAAAAGCCCTACCCCAAAATGCCAACCGCGCCAACTCTTTCGCCCCTCCGGCGATCAAGTATCCGCGGCAGCTACAGTGAAACCGTAGGGTCCCAGAGTCACCGAGTTGTTTTAGGATGAAACCAAAGATTTCCCCAACCAGACAACCAGCGGTCGGACTACTCCTCGGCGAACCGACTTTTATCCTCCCCTACTATCTTCGCCAAATTCTCTCGCCACGCCCGTTTCCCTGAGTGTGGCCACCAGGGATGGGGTAGTGCAGCTGCAGAGTTCTCTAGGTAAGCGCCGTAGGGTGCCTCACTTACCCACCGTATATTCCGACGGTTAGCGGCCGGACTGCCGGAGCGTATGCCCATGCCTACGCCCAAGAATCCTCCCCTATATACGAAGTCTACTCCCGCCACGCCCGTTGCCCTGAAACTATGAAATCAGGGATTGGGTAGTGCAGCCGCAGAGTTTTAAGGGTCGACGCTATAGGGTGAACGCCGACCCGGAGACAATACGACAGTGCTCAATAGATCACTGCAGTATCCGACTCAAATTTGACAATGTTTTTTTATCGCGCCGTGTCCCGTTATTATTTATGTTTTCCGCTCACTGAAGGTAACTAGATTCCTTGTCCTGCTATTTTTCCATGAGATGATCACAGCAGGTGGTACTCGCACTGCAGCTATAATCTTAACTCCTCAGAGTCCTGTCTTAGACGAGAATTGCAATATCTTTTCGATGGGTAACCTCGTTAGCTACGCTTCAACTTCTCATTGCCGCAAGTTTGGTTCCTAATACTGTTAAATACTATGCAATGGTATGTGAAAAATGTTTCATGACATTGTACTTATTTCCTGATTGATTATCTCGCAGGTTAGTTCTGGAAGTATTTAAACCACTATTTACTTCTATATCAACTTTCTGTACTACAGTGCCCAACATGCAGTAACATGAGACACAAGAACAACTTCGGAAATTATCTTGCGAGATCCTAGCGTAACGAGAGCTGGTTTCTTGTTTGTCATGATGTGAAATTTCTTCTGTTGGTATGATTCATCCCCAATACAAAATCGGCTGCCTTAATTATAGCGTATACTTCTGTTGTGTACCGGGCTAACGTGCTACTCCAATCCAGTATTTGGATCTGTGTTTATATACTACTAGATTCGCCAAGCATTGCCATAATCTTCACTGCTACCTATTTGGAGGAACAACTTTTAAAGCTGTAGTGGCCCTGCTATTAAATGGTTTCCCAAGGAACATGTCTTAACATTCTATTTTATATCGTCTCAACGCTGAAGATTTGCTTCCCAACGCCATCACATGCTTCGCTATGGCATAATACGTGAAGAAGTGTTTCATGATCACCTTGGCATCTTCAGGAAATGGTATCAGGTACAGGCGGTTCCTCGCGTAAAGCTATAGCAGTTTCCTATCCAATGATAGGAACTAAAACTCAGAATGTTTTGTCTTCATATTGAACTTGTCGCTTGATTGATAATACCGGATTATCTCAGAACCTGATTTTATCCTTATGAAAGATGTATTTAAAGCATTTCCTGCTACGTTTCTTTTTATACTAAAATACCCACGTGCCATGGCCTGGAACTAGTTTGCCCGTGTTTCCTGCAACAGTAGTTTGAGAAACAAGAATAAATTCTGAAGCCCCTGAGCTCGTATCTATCTTCCATAAACAGATTTGTTTGCAGGACTCGATAATAACGCACTTAAATTAAGTGTCCGCAACGCGTAATTGTGGCGGGGCTCCTTCAGATTTGCTTCTTTGGCCCTTAACTTGTTTTTAGTTTTATGGTGGACTGTACTCGTAGTAAGAAATCGTATACATATGCTACAAATAATACGGATGTCTACCCGTTGGTCCCTTTTCTTAGTGAAATTTATACAGGCCATCGAAGGTCTTGACAAGTCA
The DNA here is from genome assembly GCA_023690525.1 of Holotrichia oblita. Classification (NCBI taxonomy): domain Eukaryota; kingdom Metazoa; phylum Arthropoda; class Insecta; order Coleoptera; family Scarabaeidae; genus Holotrichia; species Holotrichia oblita. The sequence goes on along the minus strand of CM043020.1, from coordinate 21,875,067 downwards.
TGTGGCGTTTAAAAATTAATTATGACAAGTGGGTTACCTGACACCTCCAAGATACAGCAAATGATGCAAACAGTCGAAATGAAAATAAGAAGCAACAACAAAGCAAAATACGAGAGAAAATGGTTAAGAAAATGCTGGAACAAACACGCAAGGAGAATGAGTGATGATAGACTAATAAAAATAAATAACCCTGTTGGAAAAAGAAATTAGGACAGGCCATCAAAACGCTGTCAAGACTGCTGGACATTTACATCCGAAAAGGCATAGAAAGGAAACAGACAATAACCTATTATCTCCCACATATAGAAAAGGAAAAACAGGAAGAAGCGTATAGATAAGCCACCTGTTTGAGACCTATTCTAACATATCAGCATATAGTTTGGTTAGGACTTATCGAAAAAAAAAAAATCTTGTTATGTCAGATTTGCCAAGATCACTACTATTTTCCTACAGCACTTATGATGGGAATTATTCTTATAACCAACAGCTGGTTCTTGTATTCTCAATTGCGTAAAACTGTTTACAATTCAATATATAAACCTGCTGTTTTCAATAAACTACGCAGTGGACAACCTACAACACGGAGTGTGGCCCATAAAGTTTTTGCGCGTTTGGGTGTCCTGTAGATCCTAAAGAAATCGAGAAGGTTGTAAAGCACCCCAACATTTCACATCGATCTATTCAAAGGAAAGTCCAAAGTGTATCAGAGTGTTCTAGATAATCTCCAACTGTGTATTAATGAAAAGTAGAAAAAGAAAGGCACTCATGTAAATACGTAACGTTTTATACAAATTAAAAGTTGTTCGAATTGCAATTAAAATATTTGTTACAGATAAAAAACGGTAACACCAAAAAACGCCTAATTAATTAATTCGGGACACATGCTTCGAGAGCTCACGCTCCCCATTATCGACTAATCCATATCAAATAATAAAATAATAACAATAAAATTAAAAACTAACATTATAAACATTTCCTCTTACAATTATTCGAAAGCTCAATTTTAATTTTTAGGGCAAACGTCTTCTTTTTTCTACAACGTTTAAGAGTTAGTTATTCAGTTTATTTACTTATTCGGCATTAGGTTGATGATGGGAGCCCATGAGCCCTCGAAACATGCATGTCGTATTCAGTGCTGTAGTATTTGGTGTTTTTACGGGGATTTTTATCTGTAGTTAACGACCTCGTCGTTCTTGAAATCACATTAAAATATTTGAATTCACTTAATGAAGCATAGTCTTTTCTACACCACCTTATACACATAGCACATTTAACTTGAAACAGTTCTAAATGAAAAATGAGCATCTTTAAAAACAATGTGTCGAATAAAAGTTATTTGATGTCAAAGCAGAAACTCAATCGTGTTATTATTAGTTAACCTTAGACACGTTTTGAAGGCTACAGCAAGGTCAAGTTTGTTTCTCAAGTCGAAACCTATATATATATAATTTTTCAAGTAATATTAGTTAAATCTTGCCTGAAAGTTATTTTTAACGAACCTAATATACATATATAAATAAACAAACTAAGTATTTCGCGGTAAATACATATAGAAATAAATGAAATAGATATTTAAAAAAAGTCAAGTTCACAATTAAATCATAAGTCAATATTCGCGATGAACAGTTTCGTCAGCAAATTATTAATAATTGATAAAATTCAACGTACAAAATGAAATAAAAACTGGAATTTTGCTACTATATCAAAAAAAAAAAAGAAATGTTTGTGGCACACCTTACTAATTTTCTCTTGTACATCAACGTGTCTTTAAAAATAACTATATTTCTGTTTGATAAAATCTACATATGACCTATAAAATTGCTATGTGCTTAAGGTCAACTAATACTAACATAATTTTGTTACCCAGTTAACAGTCTTAGAAGAGGATTGGATGCTTATGGTCAAAAATCTAACCGAGTAAAAAAAACTACAGAAGAAAGATAGGTCACAAGTTGAGAAATATGAAGTCACTGCCCTCAGAACTACTAGCTTGAAGAAATGAACGTTATATAACCATTCAGCACTTACTATATCAATGATTCCACATAGTATTCATCTTGTCTTGTGATACACATTTCAAGGGTACAAATCACGGATCACAAGGTTATATGTATATAGGTCATAAATAGCATACACGAATACACGGTACACGAAGTCACAAAATTTGTAACCTGTCCTCGTACATTTTAATAATTCAATATCCGGGCAATGTTGCTCATATATTTCATATATATATTTCACTTTTCGACACTTGCTTTTTAATTTTTTTGGCCCCATAAATACGAATATATCGTATTTACGACATTATTTACGAAACTCAAGATAATAAACAGCTCTAGATATTTACAATTCTATCGGCGGGTTATCTCATACTTATGAATAACAAAATTATAAATAATAATGGAATTAATTTGTATCTACCGGAACATCATATCTGTAATTCCAATATAATGGAAATATAAATTAGGTAATATCGTATATATCGTTTATCAGAATCACACGCTGTCTCTGCAATACGAAAAAAAGTCTGTTATCGCGATAAAAACTATGCAAGTCGTTGAAAATGAATTTGGTTATTATTTGACATCACTATAATTTTTATTTAAATACCGATCTAGAGATAACATGAAATATAACTTGAAAGTGGAAAGTTTCATATAATTTAGAAAGATTTCGTAAAGTTAAAGATTCTTATGAATATTTATTTTAGAAATGAGAACAGCTGATTTTATATTACACAAAAGATAATGGCAGATCTTATTAGAACACTTTTATGATGTAAAATGATACTCATAGACAAGCCTCTATATCGTTATACTTGCATTTTCCAACAAATTATATTTTGTCTTTGTTCGTTATACACCTTGAAAACGTAATATAATTTATTTCTTACTCCAACAGTTACAGATTTATATAATAGATTCGTCTCGCTTATATAATCCAATTGGAAATAAATCGCTTTATAATTTATTGCTTGTGGCTACAACTTTAGAATGTAAATTACTCCACTCTATTTCAGCTAACTGTAGTTTCTATAGAGTGCATCAGTTTATATTCATACACAAAATATAACAAAGGCTATTTATCTCTACTGTATATACATACATAAGTCCGAAACGTTTATTTTTAGCTGCTTTTAACAAACCAATCAATATAATCTATTCATTTAATTGAGCGCGATTACGTATTATGTAATACAATGTAGATAATGACGATACACGTTTTGAAACAAGAGTGATTTAAAAACTCTCAAGTACATTCACCTGTGTACCGATTTCGTTAAAGAATGTATTTGTAGAGTTGCCAATTTTATCATACCTATTTTTGTAATTCTAGATCATCAAGTACATGCAAAAAAAGGAGAAAGTTACAAACCTTTAAAACATCCTCAATTTTGATGGAACCATCACAATCATCATCCATTTTACTTAGAACATTTTCGATCTGTTGTAGTCTAGATGTATCTGGTACTTTCTTAATGCTCTTAATGGCAGCCATAATATCATCAATTTTAAGTAATTCCTCCTTCTTCTTATCAGTCTCTTCAGTTTCTAAGTCCTTCTTTAATTGTTTCTCTTTATTTTCAAGTTCATATAGAACTGAATCCATCTTATTAATCATTTTATTTACTCGTTTGAATAACCTCTGAGATGCTTTACTTTCTCTTATTTCTGGTTTAGGTATATCAGCAAGTGCTTTATTTAAATCTTCCACATCTTCTTGGTATTCAGCCATATGTTCTTTTAATTCTTCAATTCCAACTTTTTCAACCATAACTTTTTTCTCTTTCGAAATTGTATCTAATGCATCTTCTAAAACTTGAATATCATTTGAACGTAAATGTTCTTCATCTTTATGTGCAGCTACTGGTGTAATGACTTTAGCTGTGTCTTTCAACTCTGGTGTTGCCGCTGCATTTAATTGTGGCGCTTTATCCTCAATACTTCCTTCTTAGCCATTTCAATTTGTTTCTTAAGCTCTCTCTGCTCTTTCCTTTCCTCCATAACCTTCCTCTCTTCCTCTTTGATAACTTCCAACTTAACTTTGTTATCAATTTTACCTTCTTTTTCACCTATAGCAGCTTTAGTCTGTGTGACTATATGTTCAGGCAAGACAGATATAGTTGCTTTGAGCTTATCACTAGTTGTAATAGTTTCAGGTAACATGAGAGCACGAGATAGCAACAATAGTGACGGTGGAACTTTTTCATTAAGACTTAAGTCAAGCCATTGGGATAATTGAGATCTTAATTTTGCTTCTGATACACCGAATGCTCTCATTCCACGTGCTCTACATGCTTGTTGAACCTCAGCAAGTGTCAGAGAATTAACACCTTCCTTATGGATCATTTTATCATCAGCTGCTAAACTCCTAAGCTTCATTCTCAACTGAAACTTCAACATATTATTGGTGCCTAATGTTTGTACTTCTAATACTCGACAAAGGGCCACTAGTTGACTTCGCGATAACGAGTCTAAAGTAATTTCATCATGAAATAATTTAGAAAATTTTAATATCTCTTCATTCGAAACTTCTTCTCCTGAAGTGCGTATCTTTTGAAACCATATAGCAAAATCCTTTGCTTGTTGTGAACTTCTATCTTTATGCTGTGCTGACATTTCTTCTAGAGTTTGTTGTAAAAATTTAGCCATTTCTAATTTTACTTTTAAGCTTTGCTTCAATTTATCTTCCTTTTCAGTTGCAGTTTGAAATGTGGAAGGTAACATTCCAGGAAATAATTTAATAAATACTGGTAATAAAAGTTCCATAAAGGGAACAATAATAAATACAGAAAATGGTACTAACCGAAACATATCACCAACTGTTCTTGTTAATAATCTATATTCTCGTCTTGATAAAGATTTACCATTTAGTACCCTCCATAATAAAATACTAGATATCTTCATGTCGATAAATAACAATCGAAAGCCGTGGTAATAATGTACCAGTTCATCCCATATTCTTTGTTTCAAAGGTTTTTTCACAACTGGTTTAGCAGTTTCCGCAGGTAATTCTACTTTTTTCTTTTTCAATTCCTGTACAGTTTCTTCTATTTTCGATGATGGTTTGAGAGGTTCCTTATCAAAACTAATTCCAGTTAGAGATAAACGTCGATGATTTAAGAAAATCACATTACTGGGTTGTACTGTATTTGACAGTAATGACACCCGTGATTCTTTGGAAAAGGGACTACTATGTGACAAATATCGCTGCGATATTTGAAAATCGTGATTAATTCGAATTCGATTGCTACACACACACTGAACTGCAGGATGGCATAGTCGACAACCTATAAAAATAGTACAATTTAGTATTAAGTGGAGCTATCTAACATTCTATATATTATTACTTTGTTTGTTATTGTATTGATTTCATAATAATTACTCATAATAATACACCAACATACATAAATATGTTATTTAACAAGGTATTACAGGGTCAATTAGGAAATATAGCAGATAAATTTGGATTTTCATAAAGTTATGTATATTTCTTTATTGTAAATTATAATATAAATGGTACTTACATTTTAATATAATAAAAGGTCCGTTTAAAACATGAGTAGACCGCAAAAATACGTGCATTTTGAAACTAGAAAATTGAATAAAGTTTGCTACAAAAATATATAAACACAATAATCTATATCTATAGCCATATATAAAATACTAATTTCTGTGCATTACACGCAAAGATCAGTGTGTAATTTTGACATCGTAATTTTCCAGTTACGAATGACGAACATGACATCAACGCATGACAATACATGTAGCCAACCAACGTTGACATCGGTACTGTTAACATATAACGTCATACACTAAATGTCACTAAATAGAAAAACAAAAATTGAAGCGCTCGGGGGAACACAGTAATAAGCCACATCATCTTAATTTTGAGAAAAGCTAGAATGTATATTATGATTAAATCCTGAAATATGAGTTTTAAAGAGTTCTGTTCAATTTTTTGGTATATGTATAAAAGCGGCTATCGGTCTCTTTAAAATTCAATGACGAAATGAAGATTGCTTTTTAATTTTTCAAAAAAAAGAAAAATTGAATAAAATGTGGCTTATTACTATTTTCCCCCGAGCGCTTCAATTCTTATGTATATCTATTTTTTAAGATACTCCTTAATACTTGTTTTATCTTCTTTTAGTATCCGTACTTATACATTAAAATGTTTTTCTTTTCATGTTTACTTTTTATTAAACTTGGACTGCCGTCAAAGTTGCCTTGCACCGGCCTAATATCGGTTCAAAAAGTTTGCACTGTATGTATTAATAGCTTGCACCACTCTACTAGTTGAGTAATTATTTTAAAAAATCGCAAGAGGGGATTTCAAAATAGGGTAGCTTGCTCTTTTTTTTACCTCTACATATTTAATATTAATGTTTATATGCTTCCCTCACCTTATCATAGCGGAATAAGTCTCAAAATAGGATAGCTAGCTTGCACCAAAACCTTGCACAGCGCCGGATTAAAGTGCTTTGGGACTATGGGCAACTCTCAGATGAGAAGCCCTACTCACTAGTACAATACCGGACGCGGGGCTACAGTCCTCAAAGCGCCCCATGTTAATCCTGTGCCGAGCTTGCACCATCCTCCTCAGACCTTGCGTCCATTGCTACCCCTGCAAAGAGTACCTATTACCGGGTAAGAACTCAAACAAAACAAGGATGTGACGGGGACCTAAAAATATGGTAATTTCACGCAATTAATCTCTATACCAAGTAACATCCCTCAGGAGTTATAAGCTTTCAAAGTGAGGTCTCAATTTTCGAAATAAAAAATCTATATGTACTGCACTGATTTAGCAGCACAAAACTTGACACAGTGTTTGAATCATTGTTTGAATGTATTCAGGCTATTATGATTATTAGTAAAAGTCAACTGAAACATTGAAGTGGGGTTGATCAAGTGTAATATTTTGTTTTATAAAATCTTGGCAGACGTAAAAAATAATAATTTTCATATTATGGGAAATGTGATCATAAAACATATTTCTATTCTTGTTATATATTTTTCAAAAAACTTTGCGGTTTCTAAAAAAAACTTGAATAACTAGATTGATTTGTAAAACTAATAATAGATATCACTAACTGGTCTATAAATACATACTTACTTCAAATTTGAAAGTTACATTAGATCAACGCTAAACTGTTTCAGTTGACTTTTACTAATCATAAATTAGTAGCCCCAATGCATTCAAACGCTGGACCAAACTTATTTGTCCTGCTAAATCAGTGTGTATAGATAGTACCTACATATTGATTTCTTTTCGAGAATTGAGACCTCACATTGAAAGCTTATAACTTCTGAGGGATGCTGCTTGGTGTAGAGATCAATAGCGTGAAATTACCATTTTAGGTCCCCTTCAAATCCCTCTGTTCTATTTGGGTTCTTACGCGAAACACTCTTTGCAGGGGTAGCAACAATGGGGCGCGGGGTCTGAAGAGGTCAATGGATGCTGGATGCAAGCTAGCTACCTTATTTTGAAGGAAGGGGGAGGGATGGTGTCAAGTTAACCCCCCTTTGTGGGTTTGTAAAAACAATTACTCAACTAGAGGGGTGCAAGCTGTTATACATGTAGCGCAAGGTGATGCAAACTTTTGGGATAGATATCAGCCCGGCGGAGGGGCGAAAGGTGGGGGGGCAACTTAACGGAGCCTAAAGTGATTACAGAGCATTCCAATAAAAACGATCCACCTTAAATAATATCGAAAATGTCAAGAAATTCAGATAAACGCCGAGACATGCCAATTTACTTTGAATGTCGTTTATTCGTATTCTTGACGTTTTAGACTTATGGTTGGTTCGTTTTCATTGGAATGCTCTGTATATTTATAAAGACGAGAATCGGCTTTACGAGAGGAACATGGCACATCAGCAATTTCCCTAGAGTGCTTGGTTGCCACATCATTTAGGATCATACCAACTTCAAACTTATCAGGTGGCAGTTAATAAAATGCAAAACTTCGACCATTGGTACCATCTGAATAGGCAGTAGGACGATTCTGTTAAAACGCAAAGTGATCTCTAAATAAGGCCACAACCATCTGGATCCGTGGTTATAACATCCTGCTGGTTTCTAACGAACAAGTTTTTCGCGATAGAATCACCAGATTTATTTGTTAGTGGTTTGAGAACATTTCACACCGCTTTTGATTTTTTTATATGAGAATTTTGTATTATATTATCATAATAAAGCCTAAAGCGTAAAATTTAGACATAGACATCTTTATAGTTTTTGGTAGGAGGTTTAATGTGCTTTCACATAGGATGGATAAATACAGGATGTTCCATTTAACTTAAAAGAGTTATTGGTAGTTGAAAAAATATAAAGTATAAATTGTTTTGCTGAACGCCATGTAGCCAATATCAAGATACTCTACCGGTTTATTGAAAGCACGCTTTGTCAAAATAACTTCTTACAAATGTAAATTGTCTAAGTCATAGTTTTCCTGTTTTTAATTTTTTCGCGAAAGCTGACATTTTCATAAAAATTAAATTTTCTCGAAATTGGCAGCAGATGGGTATAGGGAACTATCAACAAAGTTATCCTAATTTATGACGTAGAATCCAAAAATGGTATACAATATAGGGTGTTCCATTAAAAATAACCTAACTTTGAAATGCTATACTTTTTTAATCACCCTGTATACTTGCAAATAATTTTAAAATGTCCTCCTTATCGTCCTATATATTTGACTAAAATTTTCGTACAAGTTTTGCAAAATTATAATAGTTTAGTTATCAGTACTTATCAGTGATACTCTGATAATTGGTCGCATTCGTCGGAAGTGAACGTATTTAAAATGTATATAACGGAAATTAGAAATTATTTTAGCATAGTATCTTTAAATAAATTAATTTTAACGAAACATATTATTAATAATAAGATTAATTAACATTATACGGGAATTATTCAAAATAAAGTCGTTGCCAATCGTTTTTATCAAGCATACCGACGTGGTTACGTTTGTTGGTTGTTCTTTTACTCCTTCCCCCTCCCGATCGAAAGGTGCGATTCGCTAAAATGATACAGAATCTTAAATTATGAAAACACGAATGGTACCGGTATCTTGTTAAAATTTACCTGTGTGGCGACTATACAAGTGGCGAGTATTTCAATTTATTCAAGACTTGCATAACAAAACTCAGACTACGATAATCAGGTTGTGATGGCAAAAAATCAGACTATCAAACACACACTGAGGGTATATCAATCAATACGGAGAATGTTGTGGGTATTTGTGGTTCTTAGACGTGGCCTCCATGAATTATTTTTGTGATGGGTATCTATATTAAGAATAAATAAAACAACAGGTTCGTTGAGTACTTGTTTTATTTGATTTTTAAAGATTTCAATGGCAAACAGGTAACAAAATATTAAAAAAAAACATTTACAATAATAAACACTGCAGCAATTTGATTCTGTATTTTATTTGAAATGAAATAATAGCAAGATACGAAGATAAGAAAACAAGTACAGTATATCTTCAAAGATAATTCACATTACAATTTCGTAACATGTACCGAAGTAACAGAGAAAATGAATGACAATAAGCGTTCGGAAAATCATCTTCTGCATTCTAACGTTGCTTTTTTATTTTTAATCGTATCATTTCCTTTTTCTATTAACTACTTATTCATTTAATATTATGTAGTATAAGCAACAAACTGCAAGGTAATTTTTGTGTAAAATTCACATGAAATACACGAAATCTTTTGTTTATTTTATGAACATTACAATGACAGGTTACTCTTGTTAAGGCAAAGGTAATAATATTTAATTAGGCACTAAAAAAATGTTAGAGTATTAAATTGATACTCCAACATGGGAAATGAAATGTATGCGATTGGCAAAAAAATCTCGCTACATTTTCCTGTTTTTTTTTTTAATGCAGAGAGATGTTAAAACAAACGATTACGCCAATCGCTGTGATATATACAGCCAGAAAGATATTGTTTTTTTTTGCTACGCCATATTATCGACCAGTTCACTGTAAAAATCCTATAAATTTTGATGAAGCAACAGTGAAAAATGAAATAACATGTATAACACCAAAAAGGTGAGGTTGAATCAGACTAAAATACACATAAAAACACAGTGAACAAGTTCCTTATTTAATTAATGTATTGTAATTTATTATTGCAATATCGAAATGATTGAAATTATGTAGCCTAATCGTTTGTAATAAGCTACGTTTAGTGTACGGTATACAGTATTGATGTAATATTCTTATATTTCTTATATATAGATGCCAACTTAATTTGACACAATATACCGAACCTAACATCCAAGCCGATTTTTTCCATAAGCTACATAATTTGTTTTAGTTTTTTTTTGTTTTCTTGTATAAAGCACCACAAACATCAAATGACATATTTGCCACAAACATTAATCACATTCAAATTATTAGTCTTTCGTTACAATTGTTCGACCATACTGCTTCATACAAATTATTATTTTTTTTAAAGGTGCATTATTATTTTTATTAACACTCTTTCATATACACCTATATTCACTCTGTTTACATTCAAACAACTTTTATTCTTTACCAGGTATGCTTCAGTTCATAAATAAGATCCAGAAAACCTAAATAGACAACAAAATATGAATTCAATAACAATAAAATAATAAGAGAAAACAATATTCTTTATCACTGTAAAGATTGTACAGAGATAGATTGTGATAGAATTTTCTGAATCTTTTTTATGAACAGATACCAAATTTAAAAACTAATATTTATTTAATGGAAAACACAATACTAAATCTAATGTTTTTTTCTTTTTTTTGTCGTCTGTTATATAGTGGATTTGATATTCCACGAAAGTAACTGATTACAGAGCGGGTTCAAGATAATATAGACTTGCGATAAATAGCAACTAAAAGCTACTTACATGTTATTTAATAAGAAAGAAAAAAACTTTGGCTCCAACTGACTATGATAATTATATTATTTTAAAAAATATAAATTTTCGTTTTAACCACTCTATAATCAGATTAAACTAAACTTAATAAACAAGTACTATATTAGTACTTTTACCTTGTCCAATATATTTATATAATGAGTATACATCTAAATTGAGATTGATATATTTTACAGTATTTTTAATTTTTATGGTTTTTTTTTCAATTTTTTGTGTAATATACACAATCTCTAGCAACTAGGTGGTTCTGATGCTGCACTTATTATAAGAGCTATACTAAAAAATGCCCTATTAATTTTCTTTCCGCGTTTTTTTTTAATTTTTCGTTTAAATATACATAAATATACTTTTACTAATTTTTTGAAATTAAAGTAACAAACACGTAGCTTTTTGAAGATCTGCATTTTTATAAAAATCTCTGAAATTTAATTAAGTAATTGATGTTGTGAAAAATTATGTGTAGTTCAATATTGTTGCAAAAATTATTTCGCAATATTTGAGCAATGTTGTAAATAGGAATGAACTCTCATTCAACTTTTTAGGATTTTTTTCAACATTCAACATGAATTAATGGGTGTAAACCGATAATTTTAATAGTGCTTTTAGTAAAAGTATATAAAAAGGAAAATTTTGACAGATTTGAACAGATCTTCAATAGAAAAGTTTTGAATAAATAAAATAAGAGAATTACACTACAGAAATATGTACAAAAAATGTCACCGATCCGTAAAATATATTCAGTTATTTCAATAATACGACACAAAGTAGTTTATTGGTCGGTGATATGTAAGTATACAAAAATTACGAACAAAAATATATATTATATATGTGTAAATATATAATATGTATGTTTATGTAGTAGATTAATGCATATATGTAATTTTAGATACAGATACAGTTAATATGATAAATTACTAATATGTAACTGTATACACTATATAAAAATAGATATTTCAAACATAGGGATTGTAAACCTATCTTCTCGACATTAAACAGCAATTGACCCTTAAATATTACATGAAGTACGCATTGTATCACTCCATTCAATAAAACGCATTATTTCAAACTTCGTAATATATTTAAAGGTCAAAATTATTTGCATTTACCTCATATATTTTGATATTGGAGCTGACTTAACACGCTGAGTGCCACATGCTAAGTTAAAACCTCTGCTTTATTTCATTCTTTAATGAAATTATATTTATTATCCACTTAACAAAAGTCGAATTCTTTTAAAAAGTTAAAGTATTCTTACTACATATACAATTTCCCACAAAATCACAATATGAAATGCAGGAAATCATAGATATTTCAAGAATTTTTCGTGACATTTTAATACGTAAATGTCGTAACCGTATTCGTTTTTCATAATACTTCCAATTTCCTGCGCAAATTCACTCTGAAGAGATCAAATTGGCTGCGATAAACACTTTTGTGCTAGAAAGTAGAAAAAGTGACTTACATTCCTTTTTGGGCACTTGGGGAATATACCAATGAAAATAATAATAATAAAAAAAATTTGTAACGTATATGTGGCACTCAACGTGTTAAGATTTTTATTTTCTTTGCAGAGCGTTTTCTTTTTAATAATCATCCATTAGAAATAATCCATATGCTTTATATTTCGTCGTGATGCTAATGACCTTCTAAAATGTTACCTATCCTTTTTCGTTACATTTTTTTTTCAGATAAATGGAAATAATTTTAACAAAAAAATAAAATCAATAGAAAACATAAGAACTGACAATATATACAACAGTCGAATTTTGTAAATTACGAAAATGTTTGCATCTAACCGAATTGATAGAAAAAAAATAAAACGTAACAATAAAACAATTAAATATTTACTAAAGTTCGGAGGTTAATTTCACTCCTTTGCGCGCATATGCTTTCCTCATATGCGACGATAGTGGGGCAATATTGTAAAAATACTGAACGTAGAATTTATCTATACAGGGTTGGTTTCTTTTTTTCGCTTGATATAGGCTTTTACAATATTGCCGTTTTCTTCAAATAATAAATTATCTTACGCAAAACACACACACAATGAATGCAATATAAACTAAGGGGAGGTCTCTCTGTTGTACCTCATCTCTGCACTGAAATTAATACGGCAGTTTGCTTAAAGACAAATATTACTTATACGTCTACAAATTAAACGTAGATTACTGGAGCAAACACTGTGTGTGTTATTTATTATTAGAATGTGTGTAATATGCACATATCTAGTATTTTATATTATCAACCTAACTAAATTCAAGCTTACCCTTTCAAAGGGTTACAGAACGCAATGTGGGAATTGTGGCTATGTTCATTAGACAATCTTCTTCTAACCGCGTGGCAAAACTGAAACAATCTTGTTGTACCGAAATGGCACCTTCGTAATTGATAGACGAATGCCTTCGTTTTCTTTCTTTGATACCGAGCAGTTCCGTGATATTGCAAGATACTTCAGCGACAGGTAATTCCTCCATGTAAGTTTTTTGAATGGAACTTAAGTCAGAAAGTAGTTGTTCGCCATCCTGACTGATATCTTCCCTCAGTTTCGACTGCAATACTGTAAGGGAACTGTGGCTATTGTTCAAATTCATGCAAGCTGTGCATACTTCCCCACCACTCCATATATCACGTATAGATTGTTTATCTAATTTCTTATCCAAATCTTTCGATCTAAACCAATGCGATTCCCACGACGAGTTATTATTGCATAAATCGCATTTATTCTCATATTTTCCGAAAATCTCAGTCAGAACGTTATCATCACCGTAAATCTCGAACGTTTCCGTATTTTTATCCGGACATTCGCATTCTTCTACACCATCATCGATTAATAGTTCTTGATCTCCCGGAAAATAAAATGATTCCTGTTCCTTATCGCATTCCGGTGTTTCTACGAGATCAGCATCAGTTTGAGAAGCTTTATCGTTCTGACAGATATTGAATTTTAACGAAAAATCGCTTCCTACAGATCGCCTAAAATCCATATATTTCCTGCTGATTCCCTGTTCGTTTTCAAGATAGAGAAAACCGCTTTCACTGCGTTTGTAGTTAACACTTTCAACATTGCTCGGAATTATGAACGTCGTTCCATCGACATAACCACTACGTGTTTCCGACTTCTCATTGATGGGTTTAAAATGACTATGAATGGAATGCAGTAGATCTTCATCTTTTTCCGATTCTAATTTTTTAAGTGCCGCTTCTTGCATCAATTTCACGACTGTATTCGTGCCGAATATGTTTAAATCAGCCTTGCCAGGTCGAGGTATCACCTCAGTGAACGAGCTCTCTTTGCTATGATTTAACATTGTCAGGCTGCGCATAATATCGTTCGTTTGAATTTCGTTTTCGGCATCCGACCATTTCTGGAATTTCTCCGTGGTACCAAAATTCCAAGATGAAAAGTCAGCATCTAATAGAGACCTGTTAAAATTCTCGAAATACGAATTTGTTTCGTTTTCGGCTATTATATCACATGTAGGCCACTTATTAGTTTTGCTATCGATCGAAATTGAACTAAATTTTAAATCGAGAAATGATTCCGATGTACTCTCATCGAGGGCGGTGTTGAAAGTGTTTTCATAGATTCTATTCGCGTCGTCCATTGCAGCATCGTTCGACCAAATTGAGCTAATTATATTAGTGCCGCATTGTATGAAAGTTTTATTACCGGTATCCCTCATGTTAGCCAAATTCATCATTTCCACTGTATCGTCTTCCTGTGGACTAGGAGAATCTAACAGTTCTCGTATATCTACAGGCAGATCGTCGTACATATTTAAGCTGTCATCCAAAGTCTTCCATGAATCAAGATTCTCGGTCGCATCCTTGTTGTTATCACTAACAAAATTAATGATATCCTCCTTCGGTTGCGACCAATTCGTGGTGTTTGTACATTTATTCTTCGCGTTATTATTAAATAAATACAGCTGATCCCAATTGTTGCTATTCTCCGTTTTATCCATTGACTTGCTTACATTACGACAATATCCGAATTCCTTCTTGTTGCGGGTGAAGTAGTTGTAGCGTTGTTTGCCGACGCTTCTCGCCTTCATATTATCCAGTTCGACTTTCGAGTGCAGTTTTTCTTCGTAGCTAGATGAGCGATTCTGTTTCCTAGGGGTTCTCTTCTTCGGCGATCCAAACCACTTCGGTATTAAATTAATCAGATTCGGGGAGTTAACGGATGAATTTCTAGACAATGGCGGAAAAGCAGCGTAATAGCGTTTAGCTGGGTCTTGCGGCGGGGACACGGCACGTTTCTTTTCCGGTAACAGTTCCTTGCCGTTAGCGCTTTGGTTGCTATTTATCTCCTTCAGTTTCTCGCAAAGTTCATCTACCAATGATTCAATACCGCATTTCTGAAAAAAATTATTTGATTCATTTTAAATTCATTGTAGTTGTTTAAATACTT
The DNA here is from genome assembly GCA_023690525.1 of Holotrichia oblita. Classification (NCBI taxonomy): domain Eukaryota; kingdom Metazoa; phylum Arthropoda; class Insecta; order Coleoptera; family Scarabaeidae; genus Holotrichia; species Holotrichia oblita. The sequence continues at coordinate 21,859,722 of CM043020.1, read as the reverse complement.
AATTAGCAAATATAACAATGCCCAGCTTTTTTATTAATTCAAGAGACTTTTTATGATTTTTGATCTAAAAAATATATATTTCAATCAACACCTACATGAGATATAATTGGTTTTTTGTAATTTCCCAAATTCTATGGCAAATATGGAAAGGCAACATCTTAAGTCGGTCGAGAGATGCAGGTGTAGTTATAACTTTTGAGCTATTAAAAAGGTAGATAACTCCCTAGATTGTATAACAGAACTTTTATCATAAATTGGGAAGCCAAATATAGAAACAATAAATCATTCATATGTAGAATTCAACAATTTTATAATTTGGAGGAAAGTATTCTGTTTAAAACTGCAAACAAGACTGTTAGGTTTTCTATTCAAAATAACTTTAAATATCCGGGTCTTCATACTGTTTATAAGTTGGGTCAATTTTGAAATAGGAACGTCATTCCAACATCTTGTCATCCCAGATTTTAGTTCTTTCTCGGTATCGTATTGTCTACTATTTGCAAACACCCCTTTTGCCAATATTCTCCATATATTTTCGATGGTGTTCAGATCGGTTGAGCGAGCAAGCCATTTGTAATAAATTGATATTTTTGTTATGAAACCGCTATAGAAATTTCGCTGAGTGTTGTTACAAAGACTATTGAACAATTGGGAAAGGATTACGATCAGATTTAATGGAGGTGCATGACAGATAATGTATTTATCAGGTTTTATGGGCAGCTATTATTGTTCTAATAGAAAATTTAGCGGAACTTATTAATTCCACAGTAGTTATGCTCAGTTCCGAATGATCATAAAAGACTGGGAACAACTGTATCGCTTTAAGCGTCCCAGTTGTTTCATAAGATTCAGTTTAGTAGTATCTGCACAATGAAGTTAATGTGCCTCTTTTCAGTAAATATATAGAAGTTTTGGGCCTATCTAAATAGGAGCGACAAAAATTCAGAAACGGAAGTTACGAACAAGACAGTTTGTTGCGCTTAATAGATATTAAAGAGGACATTGTATTTGACAATGAAGCGTGTGATGAAGAAAACGATATAGAAAAGAATATTTTTGAAACACACACAGAACAATAGACAGTCAGTTACATTGAGTCCATCCCATCAAAGGTTCAAAGACGTTTTGAAGGAAAAGACAGAACTAAATTAAAAAAAAAAAACAACTTTTCTTGGATGTTGGAACTGTTATTAAGATATTTCTTCTCTTTTCAGATAATTTGAACATAATCATCTTGTTTAGCCTCACCTGAAATTCTAATGGCAATCTTAAGATAGTAATGTTACTTACTAGAAATAAATCTGACACTATTATCTTTTAATATATCTTATCGACGGGAAAATTGATCAAAATTGCCTACAGTAGATCTGGGAATCCCCTTTCTCTATTATTCGTCTATCGGAGCATGGGTCCTTGATTATCCTCGCCAGTTTATTGCAGTCATTTGATACGGAAGTTGAAGGCATTGTACATATTTTTGCTGCATTACAATTGAGTTGAATCGAGATAAAAAATTAACAAAAATAGAGATCGCCAAGATTCTTGCATGTAGACAAAAAAGGCCTCAAATTGCACTACATCTGCACGCACAATTAAGGAAAAAGTTGTATCGAACGGTCTCCAGTGTTATTATCATTATCTGAGGAAGTCCAAATTATTTCTATCCCGTCGTCATACGGCAGTTGATTCTGTTATGCAGCAATATCCTCTTACGGTGCCATTAATTTAGTTGTCTTAGAAGGACGGCAGAATTCATCCAATTATATTGATTTTTTAGGGATTCAAAAAATCAAAATTAGTTAATTATTTCAACGATTTCCTAGCAAGATAACGCGGAGATCCTTACTGCAGGACCTGTGAAACAGTGGTTTGTAGAAAATAATGTGGATGTCCTAGACTGGCCAACCCTCTTCTTAGATTTAAATCTTATTGAAAATATTTGGGGATGGCTAACGAAGGAAAACATTTCGAAGACAGGAGAGGACTTTTTGCAGCAATTGAAGCTGCTTTTGAATCAATACCAAACAGTTATTCTGTTAAAATAGACATCGAATAAAGAACAAGATTACATCTTCCGTTGTAGCATTTTACTTTGTACTTTGAATTAACTAAGTCAGAACCAAAGAAACAAGTCCCGCGAAAATGATTTCAAATAGATACGATCACTGTGTCAGAAATTCTATGAAATTTCATGTGAGGGTCAAAGAGTCGCGACAGGTTCGCATAAATCAAAACAATTGATAATTGGAAAAAAATGCAAAAACCCTAGATGTTAAAAAACATTTTAGGAACCTCGTTGTCTACAATAGTGATAAAACTGCACGGTTGACGATGGACATTTTTTAAAAACTTGTTATTTGAACAATTTCTTCCTGAGATAGTAGTAGTCTAAAAAAAAAATTTGAATTTTTAGTTCATACGTTCTTACGAGATCAAAACCTTCCCGAAAGGGCTATTCTTAATTTGGACAATGCTGGAGCACAGGTATTAAAGAGCAATGATGCTAACATATTTGTGACTTACATTCATGCCTGCAAATGTCACACCAGTCATCCAATCCAAAAGTTCCTAAAACTTACCAAACTCTTCTACAGAAAACATCTGTTGAGTACGATACTTTTTACGAAAGACATCATACAAAGAAAGGTCTTAAAAAGCTTTCTCTGTACTGATGCAGTTATTAATTTATCATCAACATGGGATGAATTAAATACGGCGGTTATAAAAAAAAATGTTGGGAAAATGTATTATCGAATAGTAATACAGCAGTTGATGAAAAACATGATCTGCCTTTGAGCGAGTTAAGAAGAAAATGGAAAATTGAACACGACGCAGTTGATGCTATTACTTTACTGAAAACAACTGAACCACAAAAGTACATTTCCGAGAAAAATAAAAATCAGGACCATGAAGAAAATAAAGTAACACACTCAACTGCTATGGAAGCACTGCAAACTGTATACTATGGCTTGGACAGTAGTGATATGATTTCTTAAAAAATATGTATGAAAAAGCCGTATTATCAAATACTTCTGTTAGGAGAGTTCAAACGAAAATATTTTCATATTTTGTGAATAATAACAAGGAATGAGTTGATAATAAGTTACAAACAATTAATTGTTGTTCAGAGAGATGTAGTTTTACACTGCTAGTGTGAATAAATGTGGTAAGTTCGCGACTGTACGGTATATATGTATGTATAGTTAATCGTAATCCTTACCTAACAGTGGGAGATATAAAAAGTAATTATTATGAACAATTATTATTATCAATCCAAACTAATAATATAGATAATAATAATTTTTAACGATGCTTCAACAATGTCAGTTCAATAATATTAATAGTAACTACTACTTTTTATGAAAAAAATACACATCTTGGCCTTGACGATCTTATGATATAACATGCCGCTAATCGTAACGTAATAAAATAAAATAGTTTGTTGTTGTATTCTAGTACCAAGGTTTCAGAAAAATTTGCACGCGACAGATAGGAAGTCGCTGTCTTAGGTCAACTTGAAATAAAAATATTAATCACTACTCAATTATCATTATTACAGTATCATATAAGCTATAATATCAAACAAAAAACATTCTAGCATCAAAATTTAAGAAAATGTTGAAATATATGGTAGCAAAATTGTTAGTAAAATTGGTTGCTCTACATATTACCAAATGCGACATACATTACTATTTGGCATTCCCAAAAAAGTTCTTGTGTACCTTTTAATGCAATTTTCTCGATGATGTAATCAAAATAAAAGTAGAGTTAGTTAAAAATAAGTTAAAAATAGGTAATAAACATAATGCATTAAATGAAACATCAATTAAGCGATGGTAAAAGAAAGAATCTACTATAATGAGTGTTAGAAAATACCTGGTCAGATGCAGACATGAGGCATTCCACTGCAGCTGAACGTTTCAGCCTATCGGCATCAGCCAAATCATGTCCCCACCACCCAGAAGAGCGACGAAGACGCTTGCGGCCTCCACCAGAACGTCTCACTTCCTACATGCATTACAATAATTCATATTTAATACTACTACCACAAAACACATACACGTAACAAGCATTTAATAAATAGAAACTTATAAAGGTGTAGTATATTGTATGTGAGTATTTTTTTAAGTGACGATGTACACACATATTTGTTTTTAATAAAAAGAAAATTTAGAGGTATAAAAAAATAAATTTATTCTCGAATTAGGTTTAGAAAGGACCCTCATATAAGCATACAGTTTTACCAGCCAGGTAAAATACATCCTTGGTAGGATGTCGTTTTACTAGTAAAAAAACTTTATGAAGTTGGTGCTATTTGGGAAAACCCTGCGGTGAATGAACGCGGTAACACTTTTTTATTGGCAAAATACGGAGATGTTTGACTTTAATAAATGTATTTTTCTCGACTATACCACTTAATATATAAAATTTACTTCAGTCACTTTTAAAGTAAGCAGATTGATTGGATAATGCAAGGTATCTTAAAGCAATTTGAGCTTTTAATTATAAGCGGATATTTGGTTCAAAACTTACCTGAATAGAATACAATAGAATCAAAAATATAAGTTAATACATATATGGATTAAACGCGAATACGAAGCAATATAGAGACACTATTCGTATAGTAATACATGCATTACAACTCGCCGAGAAATAGGTACGTACTAGATTATATTATACAAATTTGTTGTGAATTCTTCCTCAGTTTTCTCAGTATTATGATAAACAGCCCTTTAATGAGTTTTTAATGTGAAATGTATAATTTCAGTATTATTTCTACATAAGTTTAGAAGTATCTTTTATATAAAGTAAGTTATATACCTAGTAATAAGATTCCATGTCATTAGTCGGAGATATTATTGTTTGCACATTAAGTTTGGTAAATTAGCTTATTGAGTGGTTTGAGTAAAAGAACTCGAAACAACAATAATAACAAACAAATAAATCTCTGCAAGCTCAGTGAAATATCTTGGCAAAATTGACACGGATATTCGGCTTCTTTTAATGTTTGTTTTTAATAAATGTTGACGTATTGATAAAAAACATTGACCATTTTGCTATGCCGCATTTTAGCCGTAAGCTCAAATCTCCCTCATAACCTTTTACAAGTTCATCTTTTTCTGGTAGACAAACATTTCACCGCACTTCAGTTGTTCAATTACGACAATTCAGCAAAAAAGCTACCTATTTGTAAATGGAGATAAATACTATTCATGGGTAATTTTGTCTGTACAGATTTAATTTTTAAATTGGCAAATTAGAACGAAAATACAAACAACGAACAGAAACATGTCATTAATATGTGATGGCTTATTCGTGTAGGTTAATGACATGCATATACTGTATCGATAAAAAGCCTACGCAAATTTTAATTGCTTTGATGTTAATGGCAGCTTATATAACAATTGTATTCGTAATGCATACTTCTTTGTTTATGACTTACAAGTTTACTCAACGGTTCTTTTCCGACCTTGTCAGATTTTTTTAAATATTAGTTAACAGATTGAAACAAAAGTTTTCAGTCTAATTTCTAATTCACTAATACAGTCAGATATTGATATGATTGAGGATAATCACGAAATTATTAACATTTAATAACAAAAAAACATTATTTTATTTATTAACTTATTATTATTAAGTCATTATTATGTCTTAGTACATATTGCTAATTGCGGCACTTATGTCAATAAAATTCTATTTTCTGACATTCATACGGTAGTATAGGCTTAATAAAAGACGCAGGTTTTACAATTCATAGCTACCCAAGACTTTTTTATGTTGAGCAGATAACTGCAAATACAAAATGTAAAATGAAATTAAATTTTGTTCTATTACTATGTTCTTATGGGTGGATACATTTTTATGAAACTTTAGCCTGATACCATACTCAGTGAACCCTTTAAAATGAGGTGCCACTAGATCATTCCATTTAAAATTTTGATACTATATCGCTGCCTGTCGTTAATCTTTGGAACTACATAGAAATTTTACTTCAAAAATGTATTACATAATATTTCATATTAATAACCCAAAATTAGAACCTTTCTATTAAGCCGATCATAAGTTAGCGCGGGAGAAGGAGGAAGAGACGGAGGAAGGTTGCAGGGGGTTCTTTAGAACAACAATGTCGAAAGACCTCCAATCAAAGTTTAATCCTAAGTGCTCACAGAAAAACGAGTAAACACGACGGCTGTTTTTCTTGGCATGGTGTTGGGTACACTTTTTACTATGCTACAAAGTGGACAAGAGAAGAAATGCTGAAGCTGGATAAGATTTGTACAGTATAAGAGATTTTTGAAAATTTCGTTATCAAATCAGAGTACACGGTCGGTGCGCTGACAACACTTGATGAAGTGCTGTGGGCCTTTCGAACAAACCGACCAAATATGGTTTGAAAATATTTGCACTAGTAAACGCCAAGACGTATTATGTTGGTAAGTTAGAAATATATGCTGGTGTTCAGCCGATGGACCATACAAAATCAGCATCACCAAACAAATGTTACCGAAAGAATTATAACACAGGAAGAAACATTACATCGGACAATTGGTTCACTGGATATGAAATTATGAAAAAAATGCTTATATACTATCGTCGACGATTGTTAGTACCTTGCGCAAAAACGAAAGAGTACTTTCGGGAGAGTTTATAAATTATAGAAACTGAGAAGTGGGCCTCACCATATTTGGATTCCAAAGGGACACCACAATCCTGTCATGTATTCCACGAAAAAATAAATGTGTCTGACATAGATGAAGCTACAGGGGATCAAAAGAAGCTTGAGATTATTTCAATGGCTTCAATGGGTATTCTATAGCCTGTTGAATGTTTCGGGTGTAAATGCTGCTATAAATTTTAGTTCTCAGCAGCCAACTGTTAAGAACAGAAGAACGTTTATAAAACAAGTAGGTCGTGAGGTCGTGCTTCAAATACTCATTTAACTACAGCAACAAGAGTTAACTCCAGAAAATTTGCTGGACTGCCAGCTAAAGATACTAAATCAACTGTTGATCCGATCAATACAAGATAGGACTGTGCCTTCTGCATCAAAAGAAGAAAAAGTCGATACTTATATTGAAAAACATGACGAAGCACAATGGCCAAAACATATTTCTTATAAAATAAACAGTTTACGTATACAGGTTTCTTTCTGTTCTAAAAAAATTCTTTAGTTATCAAAGTACCTGCCATTAAGAGGTACGGCCCGTGAGGGCCCAGGTGTGATTTTAAATTGATTCAATCATGTAGTAGTGAAAAAGACACCAAATTATTTTCATAAGAGACAACAAAATTTGTTAATTATTATCGATTATTTGATTCGATTATCATAACAATACTTATTAATTGTTAATTGATATCAAATAATTTAGAGTTTACTCACATCTAACAAATCATTCATAATAGTTCCCTCAAATTTTTGGTGTTTTTGTAAATATTTAGTAGTATTTTCTATTTTTCAATTTAAACGCTGTAAATTAAATTTTCTAAGAGTAACAATTAGCAAAAAAAGTAAAATATTAACTTACTTGATTTGTATGTAATATTTTTTTGCGAATTGGACAGAGTATTGTGTGCGTATGTGTGTGATATGTGGTTCAACTGTGACCAAAATCTACTTGTGTTATGTCCTTTTAATGAAAAAATAATTAAAAATAAATATTCCTGTACTTCAAAATAATATTGTAGCAATAAAAAACAATAATCGATAATAATACAAACAGATCCTTCCCATTAAACAGAAGCTGTATTGTGATGCAAAAACCAGTACGTAATAGTAGTGTTAATCAATATGGTAATTTTTTTTATTACAGGAAAACTTTGCATTAGCACGTGCAGTATACAATCATTGTAATGGTAACCTTATTTCGCATTATCTATTGACATTATAAATATGACGTAATATTATTTAAATAACTAATATTATGTGTGCAATTTACTTATTACATATTTAGATAAATATTTAACATATCCTAACAATAAGGTTCGGCCGATTGGGTTATACGCGGAAATGTAAATCTTTTGTTTTTCAAGAATTTTATTGCATAATTTAACTATGTATATACAAACAAATGAAATATACTCGTATTTCACAATTTCGTATGAAACAGAAGATTATCATATCAATATCTAAAATTACATGTGACGATGATTTTATATAATTATAATCATAATAAACAGTATCAATAACGTTGTGAAATCAAATTTTACAGTTAGTATAAATGTCTAATTAAAAGATTTATGATTTATAGACACAATAATAACAATACGTGTCAACAAATATGTGTGTAGATCATTAGATTAACTAATTTGAACATGTACTGTTCAATATTCACATGAGAAAAAAATACAATGAGGATAAGAAAATAATCATCTATGCAAGTAATAGTACATAAAACAAGTGTAAACAACACACTCTTCGCTCTAAATTGTTGGGCTGATTTGCTTTAGTATTTTTATAAATATGCCTACCAAACGCGCACAAAAATTGTAACTTATTTTCTAGGTTTTCGAAGCACAAAAATGTATCAGCAAGTATGATGTGTTTCAACGAGGGCTCAATTTGAAAAATATTTATTTTTGCATTGAAATGGAATCCTAAATAACCAAAATTCAGGATTCCGAGGTCCTGAAAATACAAAACACAACGATCACAGACAGTTTAATCCGGACTTGAACGTAAATACCCTAGCGTCCACCAACCTGTGTGATTTTAGGTGTTTACATGGGATGAACGATGTGTACTATAACGATCAGCGGGAAATAGTCTGCGTTTATTTTTTTAAGATAATTTGATAAGACAATTACTAGTACGTTTATAATCTTAGTGTTGTATTCATTTAATTATTTCTCCAATTCCAGTGTAGACAGTAGCAGTACTAAAGATAGCTTATTATTTCCTTACTTCGGATACCTTCTCTTTTATTGTATATTACTGAAATGTTTATTAAGAAAGTTTAATTAAAAAATACCACTGATGTAGGATGTTGGAAGTAATTACAGGTATATTTTAAGTTTTTTCTTCGAGCACATAAGAGAGGAGAGAGAGAGTTAGGGGGGTTGCGGACGGGTAGTGTACGGTCGAAGAATAACAACCTTGAATTGCAAATTAGTATGCAGTCCTGTCGTATATAAATATGCCACAATCGATGAGCTTACTTAACCGTCTAATGGTGAATATAGTGCGTAATTTTTTTCTTGTAATTTAAATTAAATGCAAAATTGCATGCGTACGCCACTGATATGTGTACGAAATTGACCAAGTTTACTAGTTATTATGCATATTTCCAATGCATGTTCAAACTGGCGGAGAATATCAACCCACGATAAGATATACGTATAGTAAATTTTCTAAGGGATCACCCTTTTAGTACCGCCATAAGAACAGAACTGAAAACCAATTTTCCCGGTTCGTCGAAAAAATTAAAAAGGAATAAAACAGAGTGAACTACGAAAGCGAAGTACGGCCAATAATTAATTTTTTTCAGAAGCAAATAAAGAGGAAAAACTGCATTTCGCCTTGCATACAATATATCGGGTGAGTTTTTTATCTTGAGACAACGGAATATCTCTAAAACACTCCATCAAATCAAAAAAGATCTTGTTTGAAACTTTTTTTTCGATTCGTAACAGATTGCGCTGTAACCCCAAAAAACATGGTTGTAAACGTCTAGAAAAATACTCAAAAAAGAGAAAACATGATTTTGTTTTATATTTCAAAGTTGTCCGCCCTCCCACTGTTAATATGATAAGGAATTTGTGGTTGCAGCAAGATGGGGCACCGTGCCATTTCTCTAGGAATGTCCGAAATCATCTAAATAATGCACTTCGTGATGAATGGATTGGCAGAGGAGGTCCAGTGCATTGGACAACAAGGTCACCCGATCTAACCAAATGGGATTTTTTCTTTTGGAGATACATAACAGAGCAAGTTTACCGAACAGCCCCAACAATACGAGAGAGAAACTTTCTTGTAAAGAGCATACCTACATAACAACACATAGAGATGAGAAATAATTTGAAATATCTTTAACACCATTAATTTTAACTAGATACATGCTTTATTCAAACTAATAGATAATTAAATTTCGCTTTCAACTAACGCATAAAAATATAGTGTTTCAATTTGAAAAAATGAAAATTTTCGCATTTCAATTGTTTCAAAAAGACACTGATTTCTAGAACACTCTATATAACGTATTTAAGTCTACATTTGTTTACTGTCATCAAAGGAGATGCTTCTAACGTTACGTTAAGTTTCATAATGTTACATTTTTCCGTTACCGAAATAATAGCATTTTTCTATAGAGAGCAAAACGTCAAAATTTTCAAGCAAACGTCAATATTTTGTAAACTAATGAAAATAATTGAATATGATCGTGTATAAAGTTGCCTTAAAATTCCTCAGGCAATTAAAAAATGTGATCATATATAGGGTGTTCCATTTAAAAATGTAAAGATCCTGATGGTTACGGGCAAACTAAACACCCTGTATATCGTAGAATAATTTTACGTTATAAATTTCATAAAACTAAACAACTTTTGTATTTAAATATTTAATGTATTTTGCATAAAAATGGAGATATGGTAGAATATCGTAGTATTATTACACCCTGTATAACTATTAGGAAACGATTGAGTAACGTGATAATACCGTGAACTTGTACAATAAGCGAGTAAACGACGATAAATTGATGTAATTGTAAGTAATAGTTACGCAACAACACGTCATATTGTTCATGAGTTAAATATTATTAAAATATACATTAAATCATTCTGATATCAAAAAATTTTGTAAAATCTTTTTGAAAATTCAAACATCAATATAAAAAATTGATAATTTTTTTTACATAGCAAAGATTTTAATTTTCTTATCCACATTTTAAATATCACTAAAAATGCCAGTCAAAAATTCAAGATAGCAAATATGTTAGTACTAAAATAATCTACTAAATAGGGGACTCCCATACCACAATTGATGTTAGTTTGGGGGATTTTAGGATTCTATTTACCAATATTTCTGTTGTAAATGTGTAATTTTAAATTCAATCAATAGAATATTAATCAAATAGAAAATATACAATACCTTATCAGGTTGTGTGAAATGCAGATCTTGATCGGGACAAATGACATCTATAGGATCTCTGTACAATAAACTTAGTACATATCTCGTATAGACTACAGCATCAATACCGCGTGCTTCAAGCTGCTCTTCAAGCCAATCAGAAACTGCCGAGGGCATGGAAACAAGTTGCGGATACTTCATAATATTCTACAAACATTAACGTTAAACACAACGATAATATTATGGTCGATCCATTACCTTAGTTCAGGTTGTGAAAATGACGAAGTGCCATAAAGGATTCCTTTTGTTGATGCGAGGTCTTTTCTTGTTTGTTTACGAAATGTATAGTGTATAACTTGCAACCAACTACGTTTCGATTAGATTTTTTCATTGTTGTAATACGATACAACAAGTAGTTGAATGCATGTGTAAATGTTTCAAAAAAAAAAAATTATTATTAAAATCCACTACACTTCGTTAGAATTTTATAGACCCCCATTGTAGACCTGCAACGAGTAAATGATTTGTACAAACATCACACTTTTATCAATTCAAATAATTGTGACTAATGTTAATACAATGGCTGTGTTTGCAAATACAAAGATAATTTGGAGCTAATCAGCTTCAGTACAGTTTTATATATTTACATAAATAAATATATTTCTAAAAGAAATTATAAATAAATTCGATTTGCAAATTAAAAAAAAATAATGAAACCGAAACCTTTTTCTTAAATACCAATATTATCTTTGTTTATAACGTTTTAAAGAAATTTAGCAACGTCGCAAAAAATATTTGTAAAATTATAGAATCATTTAAAATAAGTGAACTGTTTAGTCTACGACCTTGAAGGACCCCGCATACAAGGTAAAGCCCGCTCCTACTCGGAGCATCATGATTTCCCGCCAGATTTGGAACCAAAAGAAAATATTGTGGCAATGACCTAGGGATAAAGTTAAACGTGATAATTGAAAACTGTGCGGCATGAATAATTAGCAAACCGATAAATATTTGGGATTGATGTAGGGCGTACGATTTTTAAGTGAGCATGACTAGATATAACACGTGACAACTAAGCAAAAACTTGACGTCATGAATATTCAAGAGTATTCCTATAAACTTTAAAAAAATGATCAAAAATAGTTGTTGAAATAAAAGGGAATCTCCAGTGTAACCACTGAAATAGCAAGCTATTTACCATTGAAAGAAATGGAAATGATTTTGGTGGGAATCGAGCGCTGTCAACACTATTACTAGAAATGACAAGCGTTTTGTTTTCTAATACGTTTATAAATAGAAATTTGCAAACCAAACTGTCGTTGTTTCACGCGAAATTGATAGACGTAATACGAGCAATCGTTGTTATTTAAAGCAAATAGATACGTAACGAGTTTCCTCGTAAATTCAAATCAACAATGCTCAAAAAATTCTACTACGCCATTGCATTGCACAATAGACACCACTTCTTTTACAAGATTCACTACCAATAGAGTTTATTTACGTTTTATCACAATTAAATACACAAACACTAACAGAAACTACGATTTACCTTCTTGTGGGGTAGGTGTTGCAGTTCTTAATTTCTCAAACACACCCCGCAATTAATAAAACATGGCAGCCAGGCACTATGGCCACTGCCAATCAGAGAGTATACTAGAAATCGTGCAGGAAGTGCGCAGAATCCTCTGTACACGTCACTTATGACTGTTAAGATTTGCGCCAGACAAAATACAAATATAAAAAATACACAATTTATTGTGGAGGCACATACGAGGTACCTATACTTGTTTAAAACCTGAACATTATAATCAATGTGGTACGCAAAAAATATTTTTTTCATTGTTAATTATTGTTTACACAGTATTACCTTTTAGAATTTAAATTTGTTGATTTCATACTTATTCTCAGATTTGTTGATTTTTTTTTACTAGACCACAAAAGAAACTTTAAATATCTGATTTATAAGAATAAATTTATTTTTATAGTTTATAATCTTCTTTGAATGATTTCATCTGTAATTTTGAAATTTGCTAAAAATTAAATGGTTATTTCAAACAAAAGAAAGGTCAAGGACCATGCGACAGGTCGATGGCGGGTCTAGTAATACACAAATAATAAAATTCAATAGTGATATAGCAGACGTCTGGGTATTGCCTGTCGAATTTGAAGTGTATACAATCAGATATTTTTATAAATGACCGTAAAAAGAAGAGTTCGTAGTTTAAATTTGAACGTTTAAAATTATACAGTGGTGGCGACAAAACGGAATCATAGTTCGATTTTTTACTTTTAAATAGTATTAAAGTGTGATTTTATTAATCGCAGTATTTTTTTAATATGGCTTTGAAATAGCTGTTGATGGACGTACACAACTTGAGAATTTTCTTCACATCCCATATAACTTTGCATCTGTTAAACCCATAGAAAATTATAGTATAGCCAACCTACAATGATTTTTGACATTGTATATATCTATATGAAATCTAAGCCAAATATTCTATCCGTATCCAGTGACGAGGATGTCTACTTAAGAGAGAACTTTTTATTAGGAGATAAAGCCGTATATATACATCGGATCTAAAAAAAATGTCCATTGGTCGGTCTAAGAGAGTATCCGTTTTAGAGAGATTTCCCTGTATATTGCAGCGTTATTCCCTTCCTCCGATTTATATCCCACTTGTAACTTAACTCCTTTTAATAAATATATAATAAATAAATAATAAATAATTCTCTTCTGTACTATGTTACTTTTCAAAATTATCATTTTTTTAACATTTTATGCCAATAATAATCTTTTTCTACTCCCATATACTTTAATTGTATTGCACTAGAACCTCGTTTATATCCGCGCTCACTTATGTCCACCCTCACTTATATCGGCACTGTAGCACCACCCGATAGTGCACGTATTCACATGAGCCAATCAGCGCGTAGCACGGTCTTTCCTCTCCGCTAACGGTATAAGAGTGGAGATCCCTTTTGAGAGGATATAAGTGAATGTTTACGTTTCGCGACGGCGGATATAAACGAAGTTCCAGTGTATTAGATATGCTGAACCTATACTTGAATGATTTCCATTACGATAGGTATACAGATTTTCATTACGATACAAGTTTATTCCAATAGGAATACAGATTTTTCATTACGATACAAGTTTATATCCAATAGGAATGCGACATTCCAATATTCAATATGGCCGTAACTACATATCTGACAGATATGAAAATTAATTAAACTTGAAGTTCTCTGTATCTATTTAAATATAGTAAAAATGAAAGAAATACGTATGATTTTATGGGGTTTCATAGTCGTGTCTTAATAGCTATCATTAAATGCTCGTTCCATAGGGCTAGCAAAATTCCAATTTCATAGAGAATATCAATAACTAAAAAAAAACAATATACAAAAGTGTCCACGTCTACGATCTCCTTTTCTGAAAAAAAGAACTTAATGACGAAAGCCAATATTAACTATAATCTTTTCTTTTCGCATTATTCGGGAAAATATTTAATAACTATTATTCGTTTATTTATGAAAACAGCGAAACATAAATTCCATCTTCTTTCAACATCTTTTATGTGAATGAAGTTCATTATTTAATGTCCATATGAAGTCATATTTTAAGTGATGCTTATGAAAGATAACTGAAGTACCAAAAACTAACGTGGATTTGTCACAGTCAGTAGACGTCATTTATTAATATACAGGGTGTTACAAAAATGCTGGGCTGGCGATATATAGACGGTTTCTAAAACTAAAAATAAGCTAAAAAGTTTATATAAACATATGTCCTAAAATGGTTCGTTACTGAGTTACAGCCACTTGAAATTTTTCATTTTTTTTTATTTTAAAAAAGGTTACAGAAAACGGGAGTTTTCAATGTAAATCATATTAAATAGGCAGTCCGTGCTTTTTGTTTTCACTCGTGACAGTTGAGTAAGTCATTTGTGATTAGTACTATTTTCTAATTAATAGTACAAAATGGCAGATTATTCTTTTGAAGAGATCTCCGACATGCATTTAATGTATGGTTTGGCACATTGTAACAGAACAGAAGCAAGAAGACTTTATGCAGACCATTTCCCAAACCGACGTTTACCAAATGAAAAACATTTCGAAAGGCTTCATATTAGATTAAGGGAAGAAAATGAAAAACTTCAAATGGCTGTAACTCAGTAACGAACCATTTTGGGACATATGTTTATATAAACTTTTTTGCTTATTTTTAGTTGTAGAAACCGTCTATGTATAGCCAGCCCAACACTTTTGTAACACCCTGTATAAATGATAAGTAACGTCATAATTAGGGATATGTTGCAAAAAATAAAAAAAGTTCTATTATCGTATATGGAGAGGTTTCCTGTCATCCACCGTTATTTTGTATAAGTATATACATATGTGGTACATGTCAGCCTTATTAGGAATTCACGAACAATAGATTTAAAAATAATAATTTTTTGGCTTTATTAAAATAACCTTCTTTTTGCTATGATTGTGGAGATGTTCATTGTTAACCCAGTTATAATATGCGGCCCTTAATTTTCGGTGAGATAATATTCACCGAAAACCGATTTTACATGTATTCTGCCTATGTCCCACTTGGCCGTGGAAACCCTGTATGTACAACATACATTGGTATTATAGAAAGAAAAGGATTTATTTATCCGTATGAAAAGAAAATATTTTTGTAGACGTTATACATTAGGTTGCCATACACGTCATTGATTACATCATATCATCACGGGACGTTAAACAGTCGTCAAACAATAAACGTCCTTATCATGTTGATAGAATTGACCAGCCTCGCCGCTAGCTGTTTGAACGCCCGCGTGCAATACCGATTAGGCCGCCCCAAATATAATTGTAGGCATGTAAATTATGACAATGTTTTGTTTTCCTTTCGATATGTTTTTGTCGCCGATGCCGCCCCCTTGAAAATGCCCTCCTTCCGCCCCTTGTACAATTGTAGACATGCAAATTATGGCAATGTTTTGTTTTCCTTTCGATATTGTTTTGTCGCCGATGCCGCCCCCTTGAAAATGCCGCCCTTGTGCGGTGCACATATTTTTAAAGGAGGAAAAGGCGGTTCTTTGTAAATTTATTTTGTCTCCTTTCCGAATAATATTTCTGTCCTGATTGGGGCAGAATTGGCTAAATAAACGTAGTACATACCGGCACATACATTGTACATACGTATTTTTGTCTATTAGGAATTCTGTTTTGTCGCGCTTAAGGGTGTACTGCTGCTATCTCATAACACGGTAAAAGTATTTCAAACATTATTTCCAAATTTGATAAAATATTTCATCGAGGATTGAATAAGTACGGTCTAAGAAGATAGGCAGAGGTATGTACCTACGTAGCCCATTTATACTAATAATTGTCCTGAAATATTTACCACAAATTTAAAAATATCAAATTTTACGCTATTTTGAGGGAATTATAAATAATTCTACATTATATACTTTTGAAAATGGATTTCGTAGGTACCTCCATTTAACATTAGTGTATATAACGAGCCAAAGTTTTATTTCTTTTCATTAATAATAAGGAAGATATTTGTGAACAAAGAAGCAGTAGTTTTTATAAAATCTATATAAAATGTTCTGCACGTCAGCGAACACAATTTTTTTTCACACGTCCACTTTAAAAAACTGTATTTACTATCTCTTTCATAACTTTCGTCTCGCAGTCTACGATTAGATTCCAGTAGAGCAGCAGTACACCCTTAAATTGTTCAAGTCGGGAGCAATGTATCCTTGTCTGCATGTCATAAAACTCATATTGCAATAAATCAACAACTTTTGGGATGATGTCGGGTATTCAGAGTTTCTTCAAACACGGGACCAAATCTAGAATGCTGCAGATTAAATACGGTCGAATTACAATATATATATACGTATATACGGAGTTTTCAAATTGTCAGGGCTACAATCTTGTTAAAGTTACTTCGCATCTTTGTTCATCCTAAATAGACAATAATACAAATGAGAATACAAATTCAACAATCTGCAACTGAATGCCGTGAATGGAATTGTTAAATTTTTTAGATGAATAGGTAGACAGTTTGCGCGTCAGTCATATCAACGATTATCTGATTGCGATGTATGTATAGTGACTTTCAAAGGTATCCGGACACGACTATATAGAGAAATACCTCGTTCTCAATACTTTATTCCAAAGAGCCGGAGGACCAGCTTACTACCTGCTGAGTGTAACCGTAGTTTGTCGCTCTTAAAAAATAAAAATTTGTAAGAATTTTTAAAAATGAATATATATACACTGCATATATGACTCCTTTATTGAGATGTAAATCATTCAATCTATTATGAAGAGCAATATTGATTAAGACCCTGACATTTTTAATAAGTCATTTAACGTTTGTATAAATAACAAAATACTGTCAACATACTCAGCTAATCATTACCTTACGATCTGTAAGATAGTAATCGTTTTAATTATCTTTGAAAATAGGGCAGTCGAACATAAAATTACGTATATAAATAATGACCAGTATAAATAATAACCAGTATGAATAATGACCAACATTGATAATGACCAGTATGAATAATGGCTAGTTATGGCTAATGACCAGTATGAATAATGACTAGTGTGAATAATGATCATATAATGACCAGTGTGAATAATGATCACTATAAGTAATAACAAAAATGACAAATGTCACCACATTTTGTCACTTGATGACGTCACTCACTTACTGAAAGCATAACAATAGTATAATTTTACTACAGAGTGTTCCATTTAAATAAGATGCAAAAATAATGCATTTGTGTTTTGAATCGCCCTGTACATAGTTTTCGCAATATTGCCAAAATATACCTTTGCTATAAAACTGTAACAATATAAAAAAGTTTTTCTAGTAGAAAAAGAATTTCAAGCTGTTCTGCGTGGAATACACAGGACGTTGAACACACAATGGTTTTCAGACAAAATTGACCATAACTTTTGAAATACTCGGTATAACTCAATGAGACTTTATATCGAAGGGTTGCGGAAGACAAGCTTAATCTAAATTTGAAATAATATATAGTGTGTCCTATTTAATAAAATGTATATTTGGTTCACCCTAGCGCTGTATATATGAAAATAATTTTAAAATATGTAGACTGTCGATGATTTTTGTACATAACGTTTTGTGATGTCTTTAATATTACTAGATATATTGACGTTTGATGCACTAATGCCTCACCCTGTATATGCATTTGTATATTGCAATGTTATTGTAAGGGTGACAAACTATGGTTACACTCAGCAGGTAATAAGCTGGCCCTGCTGCACTTTGGCATAAAGTATTGCACACAAAGTATTTCTCTATCCAGTAGTGTCTGGAAACCTTCGAAGGTCACTGTACATGTTTTTGTGAATATGAATAATCTTTACGCCGAACATGCCGACAACCTATGATGCATTTATAATCTATAATTATATAATAAATGTTATGAGGTGTTCCAAATACCTTGTTTTTAGTTATTTCTATGTTCCAAATACCTTGTTTTTAGTTATTTCTAAGCAGTTTTTACATTATTTCCTTATAATTTGTAGTGGTTTTTACAATGGTCGATGTAGAAAAATACACTAAGAAATATTAGTGTATAAAGGATCTCGTGAATGCATTTCCACAAAAAAAATGTTTGGGCAATGCATATTGGAGAAACTGTGAATAGAAATGTCTGCTTAATCGTTCTGGGAGTACAAGTGGTCAAAGTAACTGATTGTATAGTAACCATTAAGCATTGAGGGATATTCCAACCGCGAGTGCGGTGATGTGTATTGAGAAGGCGGCGATCGGTGATTCCCCTGCATTAATTTACACAGAAAGAGACTCGACGAAAGCCCGGTTTTTCAATCGCTGGTTAGCAATTTTAACTGACAGGTAAACCCAAACTGCTGGCTTGAGGGTTTATCGATCTCACAGTTTAAACCAACGACAGGTCAAAGTACATATAATCTACGCTAGCAATTTAACTTGAAGTTAAGCTTAACCACCAGCCAGTTAACAGAAACAATAAACCGCCGATTGAAAAACCGGGCCTAAATATACAAATTTATTATTATCAGAAGTGGTGTTGAAGCAAAGTATTTATTGCAGCATGGTGCAGAATTAAATTGCAACGGACAATGTAAATAGTATCGAAGTACGTTTTATAATTTGCTTGCTCGTTTTACTGTGCTATTGGTCTTATTGCACAACGGTTATATTGTCATAGTACTATCAATATTTTTACTGTTAAGTGGTTAGTAAGTTGGTAAGTATTGACGAATAGGCTGATGATAATTTACGCCTAAATACATAAAAGTGTATTTGTAATTAACTCGTTGACAAGTCTCTTACTAATAAGGTTTGGTGACTTCTTTGCTGCAAGTTGATCGTATTTAATCTGTACTATTTAAATTTAAAATGTGGATTCTAAGTTGACAGAGACCCTGTATAGAATATTCAAGAAATATGCATTTCATTCACGTAAGCGAACAGCGGCGGAAATCATTTCCCGATCTCGACATAAGAATTAGTGTTGTTTTGCTGCAGAATCGCTCAGCTTGAGGCCACAACCCCCTGCAAAGCTTACGGAAAATAATAAAAAATATAAAAAATTTTTTGTAGCATAATCTGCGGCGTGTTATAACATATGAAGATTAATAATACATAGTAGAATAGTGTCACCTTTTGGGGAACATGATGAACTATTACATCTCATTTCGATAAAACTTTACAGACTGAGAGAATACCTTAGTATGAATATGAGAACTACGCAATTTTAGCGGTTAAATTGCTCATCCTCAGGCCAAAGTTCTCCTCAAAATTTGAGCGATGTTTCAATGGTTACGAATATCTCCGAAACTAGTACAACAGATATTAAAATTCTTTTCTGATATAAATTGCAACACATAACTTGCTATCAAGGATCTAGTTTTGCAGAAAGTTATATGAATTAATTCATTAATTACATAAATTAAATAATAAAATACTGTCAAATGCTTATTATATCATTTTATTTTATACTTATTGAAAAAGTTGCTTAAATTACGTAACACCTTTCATTGATTGAAAATAATTGCTCGTATAATCTTTAATTAATAGGTACATTTTTTTAGGTCAAGCTTTTGTATTGAACCGCCTCTATAGTAAAGTGTTTTACGCAATTAATACTCTATTGATGAACATTTTTTAAATTTTCTAATCTATACATTTATAAAAACTTTCAAATGTAGTAATATGATTTAGAAGGACTGGTAGAGCCGTTCGGAACATCAAAAACTACTGTACTGTACTACTTTTGATATGTATTTTTCAGAATTTTCAGTTACATCTATATAGTAGAGCCACCTGTGGGTGATTTGCGAACATTACAAGTTTAACGTTGAATATGGATGGCATGCTTGAGTATAACAGTATTCAAATTGAATTAATTTGAGTTATTTCTTAATTATTTACTTGTTTATTAATGTTATGCTATGCAAGAAATACATATTTAGTTAATTAAACTTTTAAAAACTAAATAATCAGGAGCGATTTCTATATTACCAACATACTCTCTTCTAGAACTATAAGTATAGATGGCGCTTCGAGTTATTTTCCTTTGTAATTTAAAAATTTAAAAGTTTATATAAGAATTATTAAAGAATCATGGATTTATCTTTTGTTTTACTTCTCAAGAAAGTTCTTAGATAAATTGAAGAGATAAAAGTGTGCGTGAATTGTATCTATTTAAGTAAAATTCAATTTTAAACTTAGTCAAAATAAGGAAATTTGTGTATTTTTTAAAATTTTAATTTTATCTTATAGTTTTCAGGTTTAAGGTTGATAATATTAACATTTTTAATCGAACGTCTTTCTGCTAACTTTCATATCTATTATAGATAAAATTGTTATAATTAGTTGACTGCACATTTAAATTGTAAACTGTATACCGTATTGAGATTTGACGATTTGCGTAGGATGCTCCTTCGATAAGTAGTGATTTAAAGTCTGTTAATATTCATGGAGTCTGTTAGTTCACCTGCCGTAGTAACGTGAACACTTGACTGTATGTGCAGTTAGTAAGTCAGTGGTATAGTTAATTCCGATCAGGTAACAGCTAACACAGAGTCAAGAGAGTTGCATGCGGTTCACCTGTACTTAGCGTCTACACTAGGTCAATAAAGTTGTGTTTCTTTTCTCTTTTTTTATCTCAGTGAGTGTAATAGTGTTTTTCACGCAGATATAATTTTCACGAATACACCGGATTAATTCAGGTAAGTTATATTTTAATATTTGAGTTTTTGCCGGATAAATTTGGGAAACCCCCGAAAATTATAATAATAAGTTAAAATAATGATATTTAATAAAAATTATAGATGCTAAATTTAAAAGATTTTCTTTTTTGTATAGAGGAGTTTTCCGTTGATTTAAAATTTTTGACCGGTTTCTGGGGGACCATCGCAAAGGTTCACGGCCATCAACTAAAGTCGTATTGCAATGATTTAACAAATTACCCGTATTCTAATTAAATATTTACTAATATGGTTAAAGAATACGAGATATATAACTTAAAAAATGTAATAAAATTTTAATTTAAGTATCACATTTAAAATTAAAGCTTTCTTTTTAAATGTGAGATATAGCAGCACACTCTTTTAGAGGCAATCATCTACATCTCGCCCACACAGTTTAAGATCTTAAGGTTTTATTACTATTATGTTGTAATGATAATTTAGCTGTTGAACTAAAGGATGCGGTACGTTGTAATAAATCATTTTTATTACACCACTAATTATTAATTTAGAAGTTTAATTTTCGAATTAACATATCAGATTCAATTTATCGATATATTTTTTGAAATTATCTCTAATGACATATCAACAGGACATTACACTTTTATATTTGCACATTATATAATATTGTAAAGTTCGATGTATGTAGGTGTATAATGTGTCAATATCCTGTTAACTTAAGAATTGAGAACACATATTGTTGTTTGCTAATGAAACGAAAACAGGTTTTCTTTGAGACGTTTTCAATCTAATAATCGCAGAATTACAAAACGAAATAATTATGGGCGTTAAAGAAATAAATAATTAGAAATTATAACATGGA
The DNA here is from genome assembly GCA_023690525.1 of Holotrichia oblita. Taxonomy (NCBI): domain Eukaryota; kingdom Metazoa; phylum Arthropoda; class Insecta; order Coleoptera; family Scarabaeidae; genus Holotrichia; species Holotrichia oblita. The sequence goes on along the minus strand of CM043020.1, from coordinate 21,837,565 downwards.
AAACAAGAAAAAAATGCGAGTGTTAAATTATTCTGAATAAATTGATCGAGATAAGATTTTATTAGCGAGCAAAATTATAATTTATGAAATTGATTTAGAGAAATCCCATCAAAATAAAAAAAATGTTTAATATATTGTTATCAAATTGAAGTGCGATGGGTTGGTAGTAAAAAAGTTCCTAAATTATTAAAAATTCTGGGATGCTTATTTCAGTTAAATGATCATCTTAGATTTAAAAGATACTACATATATCTTATGTTGCAGTCAAATTACAGATATTTCTTACGAAAATTGAATATTGAAAGCAAAATTACAGATGAATGTACCCACAGTTTCTATGTGCCAATGACTTTGAGTAGAGGTTGAATTATTATCGTTGGTTCAATGAAACTCTGCAGGCGGAATATGTTAATTTGACCTTCTTTTTTGACGAAATGTGGTTCTATTCTTTTTGCTATTTGTCTGGGTATATTAGTTTCGAAGTTATCGATCGACAAGAGTCGCTATAAAAATTGTCTATTGGGTTATGGTAACTAAAAGATAAACTATTGAATTATTTTTTTTGCGATTTCTTTCATATATTGCTCGTTTTGTGGTACTAGCAAGAGGTTGTTGCCGAAAAATTTGGGTGTTGATGTTTATTGGTTCAATTACAGATGTTTTGCTAGGCAGTTTTGTTACAAGGTTTGCTAGCTTGTTATAATAATAAATAATGTGCACACATTTTATTACTACTTACATATAATTACAGTAATAAACAAGTACTTAGTACTTAGTTAACATTTCTTTGTTTTTTTTTTCTAATTTTTACGTATACAATAGTTGTAAAGATTGCTGCGAGTCGATAAATTTAAATTTTAAAACGCTAAGATTAAGATTATGTACAAATATACGCTTTAAAACATCTTAAAACTTGTTGAAAACAACACGAGATTTAAAATATGTGATATTCAAATGTGTTGTATAAATTTCATGCTTTTTTACAAACGTTTTTTTATTTCCAGGTTTCTTTTTATTTACTGTATTCTTTTTTTAAATCGTAAAATATCCGTCAAGTTAAACTATAACTTGTTAAGTTTACATTTTATTATTTGTTTTAAAATGCGCTTATTCTCTCTTTTATCATTGATAGTATTTCTTTTTTGTTTTATGCAAATCTTTTCTTTAAATGTCTGTTTACTGGTATTTTATCATTGTTAAAATCGAAAGTTTGTTCATTTTCTAAAGCGTGTGTTTTATATGTATATTCTTGTCTTGTCTATTATCGTATATTTGTCCATGCTCTTAGAATTTTTAAATTATAATTGATCGAGATGTAGCAGTTCTTACAACTGTTGTAAAAAGAAAACTAAAGTAAAAACACAATTCACATATAATTCAGAGTAGTAATGATTAATTGTAAGTAAGATATTTTTTATGCAAGTTGTAATGTAATATATCCAATAATAATTTTATTTAGAAAATCATCTTTCACAAAATTAAAATGTAATTTTTATTAGAAAAATTTTAATCTAAACCAGCATAAATCCTAATTAATTTTACAATAAAAATTATTATAAATGTTGAAAGTGTCCTCCATCAATCATCATTGGGAATGAGAAATTTCACACGGTAGATTAGGCTGTGTCAATTTTCCCCAATTAGAATACAATGAAGGAAGCTATGCACTTCTCATAGAATACACAAAAGGAAGCCACGATAGAGGTAGTTTTAAAAGCAGCTTAGTTGGTTGAGGATTGATTAGGAAATCCTTTCTTTGATGTGTTGCAATTCCTGAAATTTTGCCACGCGCAAGTATCCCTATACCTACTAGATATCCTCTTTTAAAATAAACTCTGGTTTTTTAATAAGCCCGTAGACAACTATCCAGAAGTGTTAAATTAGAAGAAGACATATTTTCATCAGAAAAACAATTTTACCGTGAAATAGATAAACATCGGCTCATGTTTCATTTATTTTGCTCAATATTGAATAGTTTATCGAGGAACATTCAATAAAAAAACCTTGTATTTCTTTTCTTTTATAATATAGCATGAACATTATTTTAGTTTTTGTCCTGCAATGTGGCTATTTAATTATCATTTGTTTTCGTAAGTAAAAGATACCTTCAAAAGAGGCAACCTTGGTTCATTTTTTAAAAGCAGCACAGTAAGAATGTTTTTATAAGCTTGGATTAATGTTAGGCTTGTGCTGAACCTGTACTGCGACTTATGTGAGCGAATTTATTATTTTAGATTCATCATTTTCTTAATAACCTCTTCCCATCAGTCGTACATGATTGCGTTTTTTGCTCCCCTCCAAAATTTTATTCTCTTCTCGCTACAATGTATTGGTCTAAAACACAACACACAAATTAAAATATCACAAAGTTGTTAATCTTCATATCCCTAGCATTTAGTTTTGATTGCCTCTAGGTTAGAAACAGTTTCGCTCACTTCATCGGATTCTAATTCAAATTTATAAGACACGTTATAAGAAAGGCTTGAAAAAGAAACTCCCATTATTTTCTTGTGAGCTTAGCAGGAGTTGCTTTTGAAGGTGCAAACGTATTTGAAACTGCTTTAAGACTTCGTTAGACGAATTTCGAGATATTTCACATACTTTGCATCGAACTAATCTAAAATTGCCGTACCTGGAACGTCTTTATCTACATCTGTCAAATTCTCTAGTAGGGGGTCAAGTAATATTTGCTTATTTAAGGGATTACACTTGCAAAATCCAGAGATTATGATTTTAACTGTATTTTTCTGTAATTGGGTTAAATTTCTTTCATTGGAGAGAAAAGGTCTATGTCTAATGGTTGAGTTATATGAATGGTGTTTGGTAATTAATCATTCTCTTCACAGAGCCGAAGAACCATGGCACTGATATGCCACGATCTCATCTTGTCTAACTTCTGGTAGGAAATGAAAGTGAAACCAGTCTTCAAACGTAGCTCCGTCAAACCACTCTCTTTTGGAGCGGTTGTAGCGAATCTTCATAGGGTCATTTTTAGTTTTTGTGGTCCAAAAATGTTATGCCTTATATACAACATAACGCGCAAGCCATTTACTTTCCGCGTTGCTAGAATTTGATCTGCATGTTTTACTACTCTTGTGTATTGGTTTTGTTTCCAAGGCCGCCATTCAGATTTGTCTCATTATTCTCTCATAATTCCATATTCAGAATATCAGAATGTCATTTATATCAGTATTTAAGTTGTCCATATAATTATTGATTTCCTTTGCATCAACTTCTGCTAGGACCCTTTTAATATTGGATTCATTCGTACTGATAGCATATCATACTGTTTTAAAAAAGCCCGTACAGACAAGCTTTAACAGTTATTTAAAGGTCAATTGCAAATACAAAAAATCCGTACCCTGCTCATTTTATAACATGTTAGTCGAAAGCTAGTACTTCGATGTCCGAGAAAACGTCCGAAGAAGAATATTCGACATTTCCGGATTGTTTGACTTTTGATTTATTCTTTATAATCGGGGAATACGATAAGTTGTCATTGTAATCTGTTGACTCATCTAATTCTTTCCAAACACTCTTGCAACTGTTCGGAAGTCTAATACGAATAGGCCAATGATCGGAGGTGTTTTTGTGGATTTTGGGGCATTGTTCGAAGATAAAAATAGCTATACAAATTGTCTTGAATTCATAATTGTAGTTTCAAAATGGGTTGAGGTAACTTTGGCCTGAAGCCGATGTTTTTGGTTTCACATGCTTCACCTTGCATTCATAGCTTGCGTTTTTAATCATCATTAAAGTTTCTATTATTTTTTTGTTCACTTGTGTCACTTTATTCTGAGTTAAATAATTTGATTTCATCAAATGAATGTCTCTAGTTCTTTATGGTTACGTTTTTAAATTTATAATAAAAGGCCAAAACATTTTTATTTGTTTTGAGAGCCATCTGATGTATTAAGAAATTTTCTCAAGATTGCACAATAAAAAAGGGGAATTGGATTGTTAATAACGTAGTTATTAATTTTGTGTTGAACTTATTATCACGTAAATTCAGTTTTCTGCGAAAAAAGAGCTTTGCAGAGCTTGAGTAATTGTATTTTTAGATAGTTTTGAGATTGACTTAAGGAGCAATTATAGAGTCAACAATTTCCTTTTTTTCTCAGTAATTTCTGCGAAGAATTTTCAGCAGAATTTCTGCAATAACTAATTTTAAATTAGAGTTGTAGTAGGTGGTATAAAAGAATCCTAATATCTCATTTATTTTCTATTATGAGTCATTAACAGATTATGTTTATTTAGCAATAATTTTTAGGAATAATCTAAAGTGCCAATAAAGCAAGAATAGATTAGAAATGTAAGCTATTGTAGAAATAAATAAATGCGACTGGAATATCTACTCCTTAAACCAATTACGAATTTCCAGACATTAGATATTTAGAAACCATTATTTGTTTGTTGCTCTTTTAACATTAAACCATAAATATACAACGTGGCCATTAGCGTTAAGATTATTTATGAATGCGACTGGCTGAAGAAAATAGCAATCGCGGTTTGCCCACGATTAGACGTTGAAATAGTAAATTGCAAAGCCACTTTCTATCACCGAAATGCATTAGACCAATGCTGACTGGATAAAGCTGACATGAGTAACTTGGGCGTCCATTAGCATACGTACTTTAAGCCGTCTGACAATCATCTGTACTTAAAGCAATCTCGCGATAGTGACCGAGTACTTGTGACGGTCCATTGTCCTTCTACGATCATTTGCTTTCAAACGATTTCTAACGATGTATTTAAACTGCCGTCAGATGTTGACGTGTGCATTATTCTCTGCACTTCATTAATAACATCCTTCGGACTTTATACGTACATATGTATGTAGGTTTGTGAATAAAAGATGACAGGGATGCATAAAAATTAAAATGTTTCAAACCAGATAGTTATCATCATTTGTTTGAAGATATGTATATAGTTTCATTATTTATAAGGTTGAAATATTCTATGTGATGGTAGTAGTTTTTAATAATAGTCATTATGACGAAAGAAATTTAGCCATAATGATTATACATTTGGTACAAAATTTATTACACTGGGATTAAGAGATTAGCAGTTGTTGTCACTTGTAGAAATTGCCTTCAGAATATAAATGAAAAGAGAAGTAGATACAAGTAGAATTTTTTAAAATATAGCAGCCACAATATTAAAGAGGTTTGACTCAAGTATAAACATATACTTATCCATGAGCTTTGTTAATTTAAGCTGATTGTTTTCATGTCATATAGAAGCTAGATGCAATAGTATACAGGATGGTGCAACCAAAAGATGGGGGTACGTTTTAAAAATATTTTCTTTATACAGGGTGATCGAAGCAGTCGGTGACGAACCAAGCTTGTGTTTTTAAACGAGACACTCGGTATTAAAATATTGCAATCGATTCTTACTTAAAACCATACTTAAATGCAAAGACGTTGTATCGATGTTTATTCAATAACATTCAAAAAACAGTTCCGTGTAGAGATTTAAAGCAAAACAAGTTACAGTCAATTGTAAAAAGAGAAATGCAAGTATAAATATAATCAAGTATCAAAAGAGAATGACAAATTTTAAATTGAATGAAATTACAAAAGAAGAATAAAAGTGAAGACAATTACGAATGAAGTGATTAAATCAGAATAAGAATTAATTGAAGTAATAGTCTTCTGTATAAAGCACATTTCCATTTTAATTTATTACGTTCAAAATCAAAGACCTCAACATTGTCAAAATCAAAAGTGTGGCCCATCTCTTTAGCATGTACGCAAAGGGCGGTGGATGCACGATTAAGTCTAAGGTCGCTTTTGTGGTTGGAAATGCGACTAATAAGTCTCTGCCCGGTTTGACCTATGTATAATAACCCTCACAGTCACAACATTTGATTCTACAAATAAGGTTAGATTGTTGTAGCAGGGGAGATTTGTCTTTGAGTTGAGAAAAAAATCTTAGAATTTTCTTGATGGGGTATGTACAAATTTGTATGTTTTCATAGTGACAAAACAGATTCCCAATTTTGTCAGTGAGACCAGGAATGTATTGTAATTTTCTGTAAATTTTAATGTTAAGGTCGTGGTTATTGTTATCGCTAATAGATATATTATTGAAAATAGGATTAGGGGGTTGTATGCTCGGGGGGAGGAAGGAAGGGGAAGGGGTAGACTTAGTCTCTCGAAAGAGAACTCTGTCAAGGAGGGATTTAAAATAGGAATTAGATTTATGCGTATGCGTTTTAGACGGTTGAGATTGTTGGAGTGAAAATCGGGGCGTGAAATATTTAGGATTCTGTATTTAAGAGCAAGAATCAAATTAATTTTGTATTTTAAAGGGTGGTTTGACATAAAGTGAAGGAATCTTCCAGAACTAATAGGTTTACAGTACCAGTTAAGTTTGACTATGTTGTTATGATCCCTTAATTATCACAGAGATATCTAAAAAGTGCGATCTTTCTCGGTTTCGATGGTGAATTTAAGATTTACACTGCCGCTCACGGAAGTTCGGACACTTAGTTATAATTAAAAAACAGGACAGAAATTAAAAGAAAACAAAAGTGTATTATTTCTATATGTACAAAAAGCAATAAAAATACAAATTAAAAGAATTCCAATAAAGATATGACATAAAACGTATTATATATAATTAAATTTTTTTCTCGTCGAAAAAGCCACCCTTGGCATTCAGGACCGCTCGAACTATTCTGGGCATCCGTTCAATAAGTTTTTGCAAATTTGAGTGAGGCATATTGTTCCACTCATTTTCGAGGATGGTCCATAAATGTTCGGCCGAAGTTGGGCACACATTTCTAATCCTCCGGTCCAACTCATCCCACAATAACTCTATCGGGTTTAAGTCCGGGCTTTGTGGGGGCCACGTCATTACCTTCAAAGCATGTTGTTCTTCTTGCTGTTTTAAATAATTTCTGCACAACAGTGCTAAATGCTTTGGGTCGTTGTCGTGCATAAATGTAAAATTTTGACCGATTAACCTTAACCCAGATGGTATCGCGTTTTCTTCGAGTATGTTTAAATAATTTTTCTTTCTTCATTACTCCGATTATTCTCCGTAAATCTCCTGTGCCTGCAAACGAAAAACACCCCACACTAGCACAGAAGACCTTCTTTGCTTTACAGTGGGCACAATACAATCAGCGATCATCTTTTCTGTACGTGATCTTCTCACGAATATCCGTCGCTTTTGTCCAAATACTTCGAACTTAGATTCGTCGCTCCAGAGCACCTTCTGCCAATCTTCCATTGACCAATCTTGATGTGTTCGTGCCCAATGCAGTCGCTTTGCCCTGTTGCCCCGGCGTAATAGCGGTTTTCGGACTGCAACACGTCCGTGAAGGTCCGCCTCCTGCAGACGACGCTTAACTGTACTCACGGAAATTTTTTTCTCGCGGCCGCGATTCAATTCGCAGGTAATTTGTGGTGCTGTTAATTTTCTATTACGTTTACTTAACAGTCTAATTCTCATATCTTCAGCGTTTGTTGTGATACGAGATGGTCCTGGACGCTCCCGATCTTCTAAACTTTCTGTTGTCCGATATCGTTTGATGATATCGCTTACAGTCGACCTTCCTAGATTAACTTTTTGCGATATTTGTCGTACCGAATATCCTTCATCAAGTAAAGTAATGACGCTCGCACGTTTTTCTGTGCTGGTGGACTTTCCGCGTGGCATTTTTAAAACAGTTTTCACTATTTTTATAACAGAACAATCGAACTGCACTCACTAATAGTTCGGCGGTATACTGAAGCAAGTCTACGGGTTTAAAATGATGAAAGTTGCCTAGGGATGAGGTCAGGTAAAACTACTTAAGCCCCTTATTTACTCGTATTTCATAAACAACCCTAATTAAGAAATATCGGGTATTTCCAGATAAGCAATAAAATGCAGATTTTAGTTTATGTAGTTTTAATGTAGAATTTTAAATTGATATTTAAAGCAAATACGTATTTCTTTTGTAAATATGTAACAGAACCTTTCTGGAATATAGTCAATAATTCTTGTCTAGCCTGGCAAGTTTGTAGGATCATACAAACCTCTTTAATAATTTTCTATTAAGTGTCCGAACTTCCGTGAGCGGTAGTGTACGTTTAAGTTGTTGAAGATGTTAAGTACATTATCAAGCTCTGTTCAGGAAGAGACAGAAGTAGGTCGTCAACGGACTGGTATATGAATGGAAAATGAAAATCAACATTGAATTGAAGATGATGTAGTATACTGTTCAAAACTATTTCTGCTAAGGAAGGGCTGACAGAACCTCCCATAGGACAATCCTTGAAGTGTGAAATAGGTAGCACAAAAGAGAAACGTGATTATGTGGGTAAGAAGATCTTCAGGTATATTGCGAAATGGAATTGTAATTTTGTGAAAGGATATCAATGACGAGGTCTAGAGGTATATGTTAGTGAATAACGAGACAACATCGACAGAAGCCAATGCAAAGTCAGGTGGCAATTGAAAGTTATTGATCTATCTCTAACCCTAAAACAATTATGGTTAGTAAAAGCACTGTCAATTATTTTGGCGATGTATTTCCCAAGACTTTGAGTAGGGCTATTAGCACAAGATGTGATAGGTCTCTTAGACCTATTACCTTCTTTATGAACTTTGACTAGGGGCCTTGACTATTTAGGTGAAATAGAATTATATGTTTTGAGGTATTTGGCCTCTCCGTCGGTAACATGGCCTTTAGTCTTGAGTTGGTTAATTAAAAAGTTGTATTTCTCTCTATTGTGAGAGTTGGGTCTTTCGGAAGAACCTTGTAAGTAGTAAGGTCAGAGAGAAGTTCAAGACTTGTGGTGATAAGAATCCCTGCCAATGGCTACAGTGGTGTTACCTTTGTCATAGGCATTCTTATCACCACAAGTTTCTTGAACTTCTCTCTGACCTTACTACTTACAAGATATACCTTTTAGATCTTACATGTTTTTATTTCATTGATATCGTATTCCACGTTATTAATAATTAGAAATATATTATAAACGCTAAATTCCTAATTTACTATCATCATTTATTTTGTAGAATTCTTATGAAGATGGCCTTTGAAGGGCGAAACATGTAGAGAAACTATTTTTAATAAACAATTTTTATGAGAACGAATTTAATTATTTTATCGAAAATATCTTTGTCGCGGAAAAATCAATTAATTAAGTAAACATATAATTTCTAACATTATGTTTATTAACATTAACCATATTCAATACAATGTTTACACAATTTTGTATAAATAATAATTAAATTAAGCTATAAACTCTGAAGTAACACAATTAATAATCTTACCGATGCAAATGACCATCTTATCGGCAGCCATGTAATTGAAGATTTTCCCTGTGATATTATCCACTTGCCTAACTAATATCTGATTAACCTGATCGATTCTACCATTTATCATTCCGTTAAGAATACACATAACTACCAAGTTCTCCGCTTCATCCAACGCTATATTTAATTCTTTCGCGATGAATGACATACGAACTATCTTGTACGGTTTGATCAGGCTAAGCAGTACTTGAGTTCGCACGATTTGAAGGAGTCCTTCGATATGATCGCGTATAAACGGGTCGTTTACTAAAGATTCTTTGTTCTCCGAAAAAATCTTCTCGAAAGACTTCTTATCGTTCCGTTGGTAGGCAGTGATCAAGTTGTTCATAGCGACTATTTCTGGATCGTTGATATAAGGTTTAGCCTCCTGAGAGTCAATTGGATTAATTGTCGATTTCATCAGCATACTAGTAAGAATGAGATATTTCAGACAGGTAATTCGCCTCGGGTTACCAGATTCGTCGTAGTTCTTGAAAGCAAGAAAGAAATCTGTGTAGGCCTTTTCGTAGTCACCGGACCGTAAATGCATTTTACCACCGCATTCTCTAATAATACTCATTATTAATGGATGAGGAATAGCCGAAGGTACGCGTAGAGCACGTTCGTATAATTTTTTCAGCTGTTTATTGTTTTTCTGCGCTGAAAATATTTGAATTTCTAACGCGTATATTTCTAACAATTGAGTTCCTTTTTGCATATTTTCTTCTCCATCATCAGTCGTGCAAGATTTTTTTAATTGTTTCAATATACTCATCGTTTTATGATATTCTCCACGCTCCAAATATATTTTTCCCAACTTCGTATTAGTTTTAAACCATAAACGCTCATTGTTCGAATCTTTTAACATTTCCAACGTTGTTTCATAAAAATCTTGTAGTAAATCGATATTCTTCGACGTCGACGTGAAATCCAATACCGAATTAATCGATTTCTCACCGTGGTTTTTCGTAACAGTGGATTTTAAATAGTCCAACATCTCCCTGTACTTATTCAGCATTTCCTGGTAGTTTTTTAGTTTGAAATTGATCTTGACCATCTGCTTGAGTGCTTTGAATCCCCATTCACCTTTGTTCTCGCCTTGAAGATCGATTACTTTTTGAAATGCCGCTAAAGCGGCCTTAGGATTCTCTTCTTTTATTATCTTGCTGTGATAGTATTGATTTTCTAAATCTACGTCTGGTTCGGAGGCACTATCTTCCGAATATTGCAAGCCGTAGTCGTCGTCTTCGTAGGATAAATCACTTTCCATTTTATTTTATTTTAAAAGTAAAATGAAGAAGTATATTGATTGATATTTCCACTAACGGTTTATTTTGACAACTGTGTAAGCCACTGGTGGCAAAATTGGGACTTAATAACCTAACTTTATTTTAGGCAGAAAATTATCCTTAGATGGCGCTCTGGGTGAAGCTGAAATCAACATGTAGATATTATATTTACATACATGTATGATATGCTATATATATGTGTTTAAATTTAGAAATCAATTTGAATCTTCAAGTATAGTAAGTATATAATTAGTCCTTTAACCATGGATAGAAGCTGTTAAAGCTTCCTGTAATACCGATTTAATTTCAAACAAAATTAGGTTACCATGGTAACATGCGTGTGTCCGTCTTAGTTTGTCTCAAATTGTGTTGTTTTTCTTTCTTGTTCTCCTGTACGGTCGTGGTTATATAAAAGCGACCACTAATTTGACATTTTGTGTTATTTTCATAAATTTTGGTAAATCAGGCTTTTAAAATGTTATAATGTTGTCAGCAATGACAGCAAAAATTAAATAATATGACATGATGTTTACGTAGGAAAAAGTGCCTGTCGCTTTTATGTGACCGCGACCGTTAGAGTGCGAATTTTGTAAGACAGCATACAGAAAAAAAACACGTGATTTTATAATGTATTGCCACAGTATTGCGTATTGCTGAATCAAGTAAAATTTCAAATAAGAATTTAGAATAGTGCGTTGTTATGACTCCTGCTCAATGCTTTAAAATACCGAATCATTGTAAAAGTGTACATAGGAACTAACTGTAAATAGGAATGAACTGTAAACCTTAATGTATCGTTATTAACATATGGATTATAAAATGATTCTCGACCGGTTATATGGATTGTTAATTACCGCTGTCACATTGACAGATAATATACATTTACATTAGCATTACAATAACCTCCAAAAATGAAAAGTTGGTTCACAAATTGTCAAAATTTTGTCAAATGTCAAAATGAGTGTACAAATTTTTTGATTGCGACTTTACCATCAACAAAGTTCAAGAGAACAGTAACATTTAGTTTTAAAAAATTTCAGTTCAGTTCAGCAATAAGTTATTGCAAAAATCGTTTGTTTTTGTTCTTCTGTGTAATTTAAGGGGATTACAATATACGAGTACGCAAGATGATTTTAACATTCTCTAGCAAAACCTGTACGGCGATCTTGGTGGCTAAATTTAGCAGCTCTGTTATTTGTAGGAAATAACCGCTGAAGGTAACTTACACCAATTTTCTCTCCATACATTTGAGTCTTGTGTATTTTGTCGTTGTGCTATGAAACGTATTTACATGTAAGTTTTCTCTAGCCTAGTACTATTGATTTCATAATGATCATATAATGATCTAGGACAATATGCATTTCCTATTGTAAATTGCACTGAAGTCACCAATACAATTTTGACTTATCGCATTGACATTTTCAAATATTTGTTATTTGTTTAATAAAGTCACATTTACACTATAAAAAAAACTACTTTATGTCAGTTTTACTGTCCCAGATCATTATGAAATCAATATTCTCTTTTTCTACTAATATGTGGGGTAATTCCAGGGGCGATGGTGACTAAAATTATAGATGGCTTCAAATATAGCATTTAAGCCAATTCACCGTCTCACCAAACTCACCATTTCACCCGGAATTAGGTACCCTACATTTATACATACATTTTCTGGGTAGTACCCATTATTGATCGACGAGAGGAGCCAACCACAGGTAACACTGTAACAATTCGGATAACATTATTGAAAACGTACAGTGCTACAGTGTTGTACAGTGGCGTACATGTTTTATTGCTAATTTTGACCTTATTCTGTCAATGAGAGCATATTTCCTCGTGTTTGAAAACCTAAATGCCTTCATTATGGACAATTTTATTAATTCTCGTTCGCAATTTAACGACATATAATGACAATCGCTGTTAAAAGATCGTGTTCAAATCACTTTTGGATTTGTAATTTGAAATGGTGCTCTGACACAGTACGTTTGATTTTCACTACTGATATAAAATAACTATTAAATCGGTGATATTTTTAGGTAAGAACCAATTGATTAAAACCGACATAGTTCTCATCAATATCGGTATCATTAATTGGGATCCATTCGAAAACAATGTGTTTTTTAAATACGGTTCATCCTAATTTGTAGGTCGTTATACTTACAATTTAAGCGTGCACTTTAGACATTCTTTATCCGCACATGCCATTTTTTTAATTTATCCTCTACTTTCTCCATTATTGTCCAAAGTGCGTAAAATATTCAATTTTCTGATGAAATAACAATTAGTTGCCGAAAATTTTCACAATAAAGATGAATGTAGACATCTCACAGGAATGTCGTCAAGATTGTTTGCACGAATAATCTTGACGACATCTTGAAGTCATTAAGAGGAAAACTAGTTTTTCAGAGACAAATTGTAAATTTTCATGAGTAAGTTGATGAATGCCCAAATGATTATTGACAATTGTTATCAAAATTATTGATTTTGATTATAGTTTACTTTGATGATTGTTTCACTGGATGTTATCAAAAAATGTCATTTATGCAATTCTTGTCCTATATGCAACTATTGAGTTGAATTTTGTGATGATATTATTATATTAAAGAAAATGTATTATTTTGAAACATTCGTTGAAATATTTTAGCCCCTTTTGACTGTCCATTAAATCGTGAATAGAGCGGTCTCTATACACTCATACACAACTATTATGTGTAGACTATAACAGTTTCTTATCAGTGAATACAACATTTTGCCAAAAGGTCAACGGCCAAGGATAATAAGCATAATTTATGGAAAATAATGATCGAGCTTGAAGATGTTACATACAGAAAATATGGTGAAAGTTGTGGTGGATACCGTTTTATAAGCTGTATTAATTGAAACATGGCAAATTCGGTACACATGCCAGCAGCGTACGCATGCAGTTTTGTATTTAATTTAAATTTCAACAAAAAAATCCACATGGGTCGGTTAAGGGAGGAGGGATCGTGGAATATTTACACACGACAGGACTGCATACTAATATACAAGTCAAGATTCCAAACTCGATAAGGCCCGAAATATATTCCGCTATGTACTTGTGTGTTAACTGGTTCATGACTGTATTGCATATACCACCTTGACCTAAGTAATGTAGTATTGTCAATTATACTTCAATAGCGAATGGTGACTCGAGAGGCGTACCGAAGAATAATGAAATAAAAGTCCTCCAAACAAACTAGAACCCTCACATTATTAAACTGAGTCGACTAATTTTAAACTTACGTTGCAAGTATGCTATGTACAGATGTGTGCATAAAAAATGGGACAACTAAACTATTACTGTGTGAAGCAGACTTGTTTGATTAATTGCATCAATGTCAAAGTGCTTGTTGGAAATTGAAAATGTCAGAAATCCTTTGATAATCTGTATGTGACATATTCATGTAAACTTTTGAAATCTATTATGATAATCTGAATATGCTGTACGTCACGACAGATCCGTTTACACAGATAAAAACTTCGGAATGTTTTAAACGTGAAAATGGCTAAACATTTCACTAAAGAAGTAAAGGCATAAGCTATTTCTAAATTGGATGGTCATTACAGCCACAATTGTATTTAAAAAAATTAAGAAAAAATGAGACCAAGCAGTTATAGTTCGAGAAGTTTAAACTTTTCCAGGATTAGTTAAAACTGCACACGTCGATGTATAAAAGAAACTGGGCTATAAGAAACAGGTCAGGTCTGGAAGGAAACTATTTCTTACGCAAGCAAATTAAGATGTCAGAGTAGTATTTTACGGTATCTTAAAGAAAATCGCGACTTCTAGAATAAAAAAAGAAAAGAAATCAGTTTGAGGAAAGATATTCTCGAAAATTGCAAAATGGTAAACGATATTTTATAAAGCGTAGAAAGTGTAGGTGCTTATTATTTCAGAATTGATAGTCGTTCAGCGTTTTTTAAATCAAAATTTTATTTTGGAGCAAATAAGTCCCTATTGCATACACGCACATAAATAACTGGCTAGTCGAAAATCATATTCATATGTTGGATTGATTTGTAAGAAGCTCAGATTTGAATTTGATGGAGCATGTGTGGGCTATAGTCTTACAAAAAATTCACAGTCGGAATTTGATGTAGAAGTTGTAAGAAATATAATACTGTGTATGAATAGAAGACTTCAACAGGTTTTGGATCGACATGGCGCTACTACAAGATATTAAGTATACCTTTCAAAAAATGTATGGGACTAAACCATCACTTACATTGCGTAAAATTATAAAAAAGCCTGACTAAATTAGCGCTGATGTTTCCAGTATTTTGGCAACGGTTGTACATAAACGTAAAACCCAACACTGTAAATTTTGAAATATTTTACTTCTGAAAAATAATAAAATGAAAAAGGATAAATGATCTCTCTTATGTTTTTGATCTTCTTCCTTTTTAGTCCTTGTTTAGTTTGCGAATGATTTGGTAGTAGTTGAACATGTCTAATTGTTTCCTAAATTTCCTTTTCTATTCCTATGAGTGATGCAAGATCAGATAAATGAATCTAGTCGTTGATTTGGTGTCCGAGGCTATAACATTATCTGTGGCTAAAATCCAAGCATTCTTCTTATTCTTCTGGTGAAATTGGATGATTCATATTATAGTATATAGGCTGCGTCCACGGATCGGATTTTTTTTTGTTATACAATACAAACTCTGATAACATAACTTTTACCTTTACTGCAGATGTCCATTTTTGACAACTATACAAAATAAATAATAACAATGAAGTTACGTCGACATGTCTTACAAAATTAAACCTAGCGCTGCCAACCTAATGCACATAACCCTGTACATTATGCATACCATGTCTTCAATTAAACAGTAATGTTTTCCGAAAGTTAAATTTTGATAACTGTTATAACTTCATCCATCCCCAAAAAAGAATTGCAGATTGCATTAAAGATGTTTTGTGTCAGATATCTTGGAAAGGTTTTATTTTCTATTGATGCATTAAGCGGCTACATTGTATGTATATGTTAATACAGAACAATATACCAGTTTATTCTCATAAAGATGATACAACAAAAATTAGTTACATCACATGTTAGTTAACTTCTTCGATATCTTTCAGAAATACTGACGGCGTCTTCATTTAGCTTTAATTAAATACGTCCATAACAAATCGTGACTCCTATAACCTTCACTTTTTACGAAGATGCAGCCTATTTATACTACAGTTTATTTCCCTTTATTCTTTTAACTCTATATTTCAATAAAATATTAAGCAGAAGTATTTTTTTTTAGTGCTAATCATGCTAATGAAAGTTTAGTACCTCAACACCGATATAAAAAGTAGATAATACCTTCATTAACAGTAGGACTTTTAAACGCAAATTCTAAGCCGTAATGTATGGAAGCAGTTATCGTTTCCAATTGAATACCATGTCAATATATAGCTTTCTCAACGTGCAATTCCTATTTCAAAACAATAGCGATTTTGCAATGTTGATTTGTTGCAATTTATTCGATATAGTACAATCAGTGTCACAGACAGTTTATACACAGATATACACCATATACAAGAGCCAGGTTTCGTAACTTCTCAGATGACATGACTGGTTTTCTTGCACTCCCTCATTATTAAAGTTACACCGCAACCTTGAAGTATATGTATACATGGGTATATTGAGAGATTGATAACGGTGGTTTTCTAAATCGACATGTACGACCTCTATTTCATACATAATACTGATTTGTATGTTTATTAAAAAATCGCGCGAAATATCGTAATGTATCTATATATGATTTTTTGTATGAACCAAAGAACAGCTGGAGGCGTTTCATATCTGTTTGTAATATTATAATAGCAACTATATTACTCTTTGTTACCATATACGGTTACGTATAGAATGGAATTTGCAATAAGGGTTATGGTCATGTATATAGAGGCTGATATATATATGTATTTAACCGAATCAATATTGGCTGATTGGCGTTTTAGGAAAGGTGCAATTGCCACACAAAGCTGTGTTAATGTAGTAATGTGTGTGAAAGACCAGAATCACTATTGGCAGGTAAACCGCTTTTCTTGCGTTATGGATATATATATATATGTCAGCATTACGAGCCCAGAAGGCCCATGGCTTGGTTGCAAATGGTTCTCCATTCCTTCCTGTTTCCAGTTCGCTTGTGCCAGTCCTTTATTCCAATTTTCTTTAAATCCGCTTCTACCGCCTGTAACCATTCCGTTCGTGGCCTGCCTCTTCTTCGCCTTCCAGTTATTCCCTTTGTCAAAACTTGGTCTGTTGGTCTAGAAGCGTCCAATCTCGATACGTGTCCTAACCATCTCATTCTACTTGCCCTCACTACGTTAGTTATAGACGGTTCCCCATATAATTCACTTAGCTCTTCATTTGTTCGTCGCATCCAAACCTCATCTACTTTTTTGCCACCGTATACCTTTCTTAATACATTTCTCTCAAAAATTTCTAGTGATGATTGCTCTTTTTTATTCAATTTCCATGTCTCCCCCCGTAAATAACCACTGGTCTTATTATCGTCTTGTAAATTCTTTTTTTCACATTTTGCGAGATATTTTTTGACCGTAGCATATGCATCAGACCTCCCATACATTTTATACCCTTAGCAATTCTTTGTTGTATTTCTACTTTTTCTTCGCCTTTACTTGTTATTGTAACACCTAGATAGTTAAAATTGTCCACTTTATCGAAATTGTATTCTGATTCCTCTGTTCTTATTTTAAGTCCTGTAAATCCGATGTCCCCCGTCGTTCTCTCTATTAACATAAGTTTAGTTTTGCCTTCATTTATTTCTAGTCCTCTATTTCTTGCTGCTTGTTCTATCTTTTTAATTGCTGTAATCAGATTTTCTTTTGTTCTTGCCAGGATCACTATATCATCTGCATATGCCATAATTTGGTTCCTTTGGTTGTAAATTGTGCCTTTCGTTGGAATCTCACTTTCCTTTACTACTGCGTCCAGAATGATGTTAAACAATGTTGTGGATAGCGGATCGCCCTGTCTTACACCTCTACTGACTCTGAATTTTTCTGAAGTTTGGCCTTTAATCAATACCTTGTATTCTGTTTCTGTAAGAGTCATCTTTACCAATCAAATGAGTTTTGCCTTTATTCCCAAATTTTCCATCGCGGCATATAATTTGTTCCTTTTTATTTTATCGTAAACCTGTTTAAAATCAATAAACACCATATAGAGGGGTAGTTTTGATCTATACTATTATCAATGATTTGCTTCAATATAAACACTTGATCCATGACTGATCTATTTTCCCGAAAACCACATTGGTATTCCCCTAACTTTCTTTCGGTGATTTCATTTAATCTGTTCTTGATTGCGACGGCCATTATTTTATATACCACATCCATTAGTGCAATGCCTCTGTAATTCTCACATAGAGTTCTTTCCCCTTTTTTGTGTATGGGACATATTAATGATTCTTTCCATCTGCATGGCATTATCTCGTCTTTCCACACTGTATTTATTATATTATATAGGCTGTTTTCTAAATCCTGTCCTCCTACCTTCAACATTTCCGCTGTTATACCATTTTCTCCTGGTGCTTTGCCGCTCTTGAACTTCTTGATTATTGCCTGTATTTCTTGCTTTGTTGGCGGTTCTTCTTGATCATCTTCTCCTACCCGCCAATCTTTCTCTATCTCACGTGGCTCGTTCCACTCGATCTCAAAGACTTCTTTAAAATATTCTGCCCATCTTTCCAGACTCTCTTGCATACCACCAACGAGTTGACCTTGCTTATCTTTACAAAATATCAATTTATTTTCCTGATTTCTTCTTTTACTACTTTTTATGTTTTGATAAAATTCCCTGGTTTGCTTCTTGATGTATGAATTTTCTAACTGCTGAATTCGTTTTTCAATACGTTCTCTCTTCTTTTTTCTACATATTTTCTTTGCTTCTTTTCTGCACTTTTGATATTGCGATCTTCTTTCTTCTGTATTACTCCGTAACATTCTCATTCTTGCTTTTTCTCTTTGCTGTATCACCTCATTGCACTCGTCATCGAACCATGATTTTCTTATTGATTGCTTATTTTCGCATAATACCTGTGCTCCTGTCATCATCCTTTCGAAGTTTTTCCATTGTACTTCCACGTTTTCCCCTTCAGAGGCTAGATTTCTGTTGATGCATCTTTGAAATTCATTCTTAATAGTTTCGTCTTTTAATTTTTCCATCGAGTATATTATTCGTTTCTCTTGTTTTCCCTTTTTTTTCTTTAGTTTTTGGGGGTTTTTGGTATTTTATTTTTGCTCTTACAAGTATGTGATCAGTGTCCACATCTGCTCCTCTATAACTTCTTACATTTAATATATATTTCAAGTGTTTACTTTCGATTGCTATATGGTCTATTTGGTTTATTGTTCTGCCATCTGGCGATATCCAGGTTCCTTTATGAATCTCCAAATGTTGAAAATATGTTGTGACTATTCTTAAATCGTTTTCCATTGCAAATTCTATTAACTTCTTACCATTACCATTACTTTCAGTAGGATGGCCGAGGCTTTAAAGTATCCTCTTATGTCTGTTTTGGAACAGTAAGTGCTCTCGTTATGGTAAAAATACACCGATATTTATTTTTGTAGTAAAGTTTAATTGTTTCCAAATTCAATAGCGTTGAATATATGACCTTTTTTGCTCATTCTCGGCAGAGTCTACATTTTACACTTTTACACTTTTCACCAAAGCACTAATCTATTTTACGATAAAGAAACCTTCGGTAGTTCATACTGGTCGTATACTTTTCTTGGATGCTAGAAATCCAGTCTTGGGTCTGCCTTTTTGTTACGTTCATGAATCAACAGAAATCAAAATATCTTTCCAGAAAAAAAGGTATAGGTACTGAAATATGTATGTACATTTAAGACTTTATAGTGTCCGATCCCAGTTCGATGATAAAGTTTAGCAGCAGAAACTCTATGGCAGTTATAAGTGTATGAATCATTTTATTGCCATTTAAGTCTATCTTTGTAGCCCATTAATCACCACAACTGTATATACAAACGTAATCTTTGATATACAAATCAAATCGCTAACTGTTTTCAAGTTAGTCATAAAAATTCAATATTTACTATTTATGTTTTATGACCTTCACTCGTTTATTTATTACAAGTAAAATAGTGTCGAAGATCTTCAGACATTTTTTATAGGAATTCAAAAGTGTCGTTACATTTTGTTTGGAACAAAATTTGAAATATGAAAAAATTCATAGTTGTATTTTTTATACAGAATTCATAGTTGGTTATCGTGATACATTTAATTTTGTAAGATTGATTGAAAAATTCATCAATTATCAACAAGTACATACACACAAATATTGGCAGTGTAGCATCGCGATTTGTTATCGACAAAATAAACACTGGTGATCCAAGATTAATCCCATCATTTACTCAATTTTATTGATGAGTCTGATGTGCTTTGGCTTCCGTATTTATTGTTCCGTACTTTTGTAATCATATTTTGGTTTGCTGAATTTTATGTTTATGGCGAAGAACAGAATAAGTAAACACGGTTACGAAAGATTAAATCAGCTTATAATTGATACAGTTTAAAAATTAATTGCTGCTGATTAAACGACGAAATTTTGCCAAAATTATGGCGCATCATCCCGTAATACAAAAATTATATCGGAATTGGTGAATAATAATATAGAGATAGCTAGATAGGAATAAAAAATCAGTAAAATGTTCACAGCTTTTATCTGATTTGACGCCAATGAATTTAGATATTTATTTTTCATGCATATTAAGGGCTGATTTATTATTAGAATTAATTTATACACAAATTTTGAGTGGGAAAGAAATTTATCCATAATAGAAAAGCTTCCTTATATAAAAATGTCCATTTATTGGCGAAATTTGTTTAAAAGCTACACACTTCTTTGTCTCTGTCTAACTGAATTTGCAGCTTCGTCCGCCCCTACCTTAATGATGTTAATGAATCCCATCGCGTCACAGTTGCATAAACTTTAAAAGTTTTCGTATTATATTTCTTCAGTGAAAATGGGAAAGATGTGGTTTTCATGTAAAATGAAAAGTCTTACTTTATATGTTAACATTTTGAACTCTAGCACAATTTTGATTTGATAATTAGAAGTTAAAAAAGTTAGAGTTTCGATCCGTCTGTACAAATTGTTTTGCAAATACGTAGTTGCAAATACGTTCACCATCTTATTGAGTTATATTTGCTATTACAGGAAAAATAATATTTATTCCTCAAAACATGATGTTGCTTTGGCCACCAGTACAGTTTTGCCTGAATTAATTTGCCTATACAACATAGTGTAATCACTATGTTGTCAGCATGTGTTTTTAATTCGAGTTTGGTTGAGTTGGTATTACAAATAATTTGTAAGATAAGCATTAAGATTTGTTACGAGTAATATAAATTAACCTTATTTGTTTCTTTCTCTTCTTTTTATATACAGGGTGTCTCTAAAAGGTGCGGAAAAAACGCTACCACACATTTCTGAGGGCAAAATATGGCGATCTAACCCAACTTACCTCAGTCCAAAAGTGGATGCTTTCGGAGATACAGAGTGTCAAAAGTTCAATTTGGTTTTAGTTTTTTATAAATAATTTCTGTAATAATTGGTATATTGTGACAATATTTGCGTAGGGGAGTTTCGTGGATTAAAAAAATTAAGTCTGCTCTCATTTTCATTGCAAAGTGTAGAGGGCGCCACCTGCGGCATATTGTATCCATTTAAAACGTATTAACTTTTTTGAGACACACTGTATTTAATTTTTAAATAAAAATTCTTATTCTCCAATGTTTTTTACCTAGAAAAGGTATACCTGGTAGGAGTTGATTGGAGCAGCCGTTTATGAGTAATCTGGATATAAAAAAGTCAGAAATTCATTTCTGAGGGCAAAATATGGCGATCTAACCCAACTTACCTCAGTCCAAAAGTGGATCCACCATTGCATTGAATTGCCACAAGAATAACACCCACATTACAAAAGCAGTAAATGTGATTTTATTTTCAAATAAAAACCGTCAACAAGAGCAAAAACAGTTAATTAAATGCTTTCAACAAATGTTCAAAATGGCCTCCATTTTCGTGTGTACAAAGATTAATACGTCGTAAAAAATTAAACTGCACTCTCTTGAGTATTTCCTCATCCTTTCTCAAAGTGTCAATTCTAGTTTGAATACGTCTCCTTAATTCATCTTCAGTATCTACTGGTCTAGAATACACAAGGGTTTTCAAAGCTCCCCATGAAAAGTAATCCATCGGCGTCATGTTGGTCAGGGGATCGAGCTGGCCAATTTGTGGGGGCATCATTGCCTCTACCTATCCATCTATTTGGATACTGTTTATTCAAATAATTACGTACGTTTAACGTAAAATGCGGAGGAGCACCGTCATGCATAAACCACATTCCTCTTCTATGTTCCAACGGCAGGGGATCTAATAAGTCTGGTAAATCGTTTTGAAGAAGTTTCAAATAATTTTCGCCATTTAGCCGAGGTGGTAAAATAACAGGACCAATTATGAATGTGTCTATAATTTCTACCCACACATTAATCTGAAACTCATGCTGGTAACGGGTTACTCTAGTCGCATGAGGATTTTCTTCAGCATGGACATGTTCATTGTGCAAATTAGTAATGCCACTCCTCGTGAAACTGGCTTCATCTGTGAATAAAATTTTGAGTGTAAAGTGCCTATCATGATTTCTGTGTTCTTGAATAAACCGGCATAAACCTAGGCGTGCTTCAAAATAATGGGGTAGCAGATCATGTACCCGTTGGACATGAAGTTCAAGTGAAAGTTGTTCTCTAGTTACTCTATTAACAGTATCTTTGCTTACACCTACCTCTAAGCCCAATCGTTTACTGCGGAGTTTTGGATTTTCCTCTTCAATTCGATCTAAATTATCTTCCTCATTCTCCGGAGTCCTTACCGTACGTGCACGACCATAATTAGTAGAAACAAGCCCAAACCTACCCGTTTCACGAAGACGTCTTTCAACTGCCGCAAAGGTTTTATGGTTTGGTGTGAGGCGATTCGGAAATCTTTCGCTGTATACTCGGCAAGATTGTAAACTATTTCCTTGGCAATATCCATAAACCAATAACATGTCGGTCATTTCTTCGTTGGTATAATGTACCTACGGCCATAATGAAAATAAATTTGCAAATATTTGGTAATTCACCGACACTTGCTGATTCTCTTTCACGAAATTTCAGCACTACTCGCAATTAAAAACACACCGACAAAAAACCAACAATGTACAAAAACATCAACCATTAAACCTATTTCGATAAAAATGTATGATTTTTTTTAGATTCGATTTAACGTCAATTTTTAGTGGCAGTTATTTTATTGAAATGCCTTCTCTTCAAATTGTGTCCAGTTGAAGCCATATACGGAATGAATTTTTTTATATCCATATTACTCATAAACGGCTGCTCCAATCAACTCCTACCAGGTATACCTTTTCTAGGTAAAAAACATTGGAGAATAAGAATTTTTATTTAAAAGTTAAATACAGTGTGTCTCAAAAAAGTTATTACGTTTCAAATGGATACAATATGCCGCAGGTGGCGCCCTCTCCATTTTGCAATGAAAATGAGAGCAGATTTAAACTTTTTAGCCCACGAAAATACGCAAATATTGTGACAATATACCAATTATTATAGAAATTATTTATAAAAAACTAAAACCAAATTGAACTTTTGACACTCTGTATCTCCGAAAGCATCCTCTTTTGGGCTGAGGTAAGTTGGGTTAGATCGCTATATTTTGATTTGAACAATATGTTCTGTGACAAAAACAATTCTGTTTTATACGAAAGAGCATTGTATTTTGAAGATACTCATTGTAATGTGCACCGCAACTTTTTTTTGCAATAGCTTATTCGATCAGTCTAGTTTATTATTACGTTCTGATAAATTGCGGCCGGCATCTCACGAACAGCAGTTCTACCATTGGTTTTTAATTTCCATTTGCTGCTGGATTGTTATCGTAGATCTTTAGCTTCATATAACTTCACAAAAAGGAGTCACATAGCATCAGATCACAAGGTCGTCACAGGAACATTTCTTAAACGAACAGTATTGCCAAATTAACTTTACAGAAAGGCTATGATTTTGTTGGGATTTCCACAGAAGAAACTCCATTTAAGGTGGCATTTTCAAAGAAATACAGTACTAGCGTGAATGGCACATCACTTCACAATCACAATTACATCACAATTTTATATAGTACATAGATGCAAATGCAAGTCAACCCATAAAGTTTCCTTTACAAAGCATTATTTCTGATAATAAATTTTCTATTATATTATAATAAGACCTAAAAAAGTAGCAAATACAGGATGGTAGGCACTGATACTTCTTGTGGTCTTTTTAGGGTTCGATTTTTTCTTCTAAACTCTTTTATCTCCAATTCTAAGGGATCACCTCCGCTGTGATACACAATGGAATCTAATTAATAACTTGCAGTCGTCATCAGTAGGAGGGTAAAATGAGGATTAAAATTTATTAAAACAAACAAACAAACAAGACCCCACAAGGGAGACAAAATAAAAACGAAAGTGTCCAATAATCCTGTAGGTGTGGTTTCCTGTCCCAGTAGGGGGTGAGGATTTTGGGTAAGCTCTATGTTGTGTAATCCTGCCGATTCTGATAAGGAGGAGGGTGGGGTCTGCCCAGATCCAGACGTGCGAACCAAACTTCGAAACCCTCTCAATTTCATCCTCGACCAGAAGATCAAGATGCAGTGGAACTCCTCCCAGCCAACTGCCTCTCAAAGGGTAACTTCCGCAAGGGTTGTCACTCCCCCAATGGGGTTGGCGATTCAGAGACATCTCGGCGACACTTTCGGTTAAAACCGTAAAGTGGACATCCTTGCGATGTTCCAAATATCCGGCCCCGTATAGTTGAATTACATTTTAGGACAACAAAACAAAAATATTAAGTATCTAGATATGTAACTAGAACAGATAATGATATCAAAGCGAAAAGGATTACTAAATTAACGTAGTTAGAATGTAACATAAATCTTCTGTTAGAACAATCGATATCAATGAAAAAAGTGTAATTATTGGAGGAATTTAGAGGAGTTACAAGCACTCTTGAATTCATTCTAAACAGGGACAGATGGAATGTGCAACAGTATACCATGATTATAAAGTATTACGCGGAATACATATTTTTTTTTAATGTTACATTTCTCATGGGAACTTAACCAATTAACATTTAGTGTAATATTTGCATTATCTTTTAAACAACAGTTTGCGTCAAACCTATTACATTTTATTATTTTTGTAAGTTGTGTTAATGATACAAGAAGGTAATGCATGAGATAAATTCATAACAGCAGAAAACTCTCTGAAATAAGTAGTCAATACTATAATTTTGAAACCGTTTTGCGAATTTCGTTACTATAGGTTCTCAGTGTATTATTAGTATTATAATAAAGACCTGTTCTGTACATAAATTATGGTATAACGTGTAATGTGTGCAACGTCGAAAAAATGGTTTCTTAGAAACACTTTGATTTTTTAATTGTTCTATTTATATCATTAAACCATTGAGCAAATATGTATATCGAATACCTTGAAATGTTTCAAATTGAACATGAACTGCGGTTTATCTCGAATCAACATACAACGATGCACTTAAAACACACAATTAATTCCCTAACGTATATGAACCGTGGATTACGACATAGATTAACCTTCATGGTCTACGTTTAAGTCAAACAGTTTCAATAGCCGATTCTTTCGTCCCATTAACGACAGTAGGTTAGTAGAAGAACAATAAAATAACCTTAAAGTACCGTTTCCGCCCTGTACTTAATTAACTGTGAAAAATACCAGTGATACAGTACTATTGTCTGCACGCAATTCGATTGTAAGTAATTACGATCCTTTTCGCTGGTTTCTCTTTCAAAGGTTAATTTTCCGGGTGCAGTGTCGGATCCGGGTGGGTGTGTTTGAATAATGCCATACCACTATACATGTGTGTGGACGACATACGAATATAGACAAACTAGTTATTAATGGGATACCATTCGTTTTACTGTATTGTTTGGTAAATTGGATGGCATAAATAAAGCAAGTTGTTTTCAACTTACTAATAAATCAATCCAAAATTGTCTTTGAATTAATTAGTTTAAGTACTAGTTGGAGGAGTATTGTCCTTTAAAACTAATTTTAGCTGTCAAAGCCTTGGATATTACAAATTTTGATGATTTATGAAATTGTTTAATGCTAATTAAAATTTGAGGATTACTGACATAATTCTTTTCCAAGTGTTAGGGAATTAATAATTAAAATCAACTGGAGAAATATTACGTTTGATAAAATGAATGAAAGAAATTCCGAATTGGCGGTTTTAGTAATCATGTTATTTCATTGATTGCTTCTGAGATGCTTACTTGAACAAATTATTGCATCACGCCTTGTATCAATGTCGTTGGTAAAGTCAGCACCATCGTGTTTATACCTGATCCTATAATGTAGGGATCTCATCCAGGTAGCTTATAAGACATTTTACGACATCTTAATGAATACATTGTGGTTTGTCGTACATAATGTCTGGACATGTAACGATTGCCATGAAAATTAATTCTACAATTTGTTGTAGTATCCTGTAGATGCAAGAGTTAATAATTCGCTTGACGCGGTTAATTCCCATATTCCATTAACTTCATGCGCTTTCAATTATTCTTTAATTACTTTTTTTTAATTTCTCGGCAGCTGAACGCCTCAAAACTTTACTGAGGTTGAATTCAAGAGTTTCATTATTATGCCACTAATTTGTTAAAGCTAAGTTTTGGTTATGTTTAGTTCGGTTATTTACCTTCTAAGATTTAATGTTTATTTTGTGTTATTTTATGTTCCTAATTATATTTTGAATGTGAAAAATCAATCCACCTCATTGTATATATCGTATGTCTTTGTTTTCAAACCTCGAAAACTTTACACCAGTAACAGAAGCGACAGTTAAAGTAAAATTTTAATATTTCGCCTTGTTTTAAATATAAAAACTGTATTATACATAATGTCGGATATTTGTTTTCACCACGATTCACGTTTTTTTTTTTGTGAAAGCACTAGAAAAGAAAGACAATTGTTTTAAATTCTTGAAGGATAAGTTTTCAAAGCTGTCTAATGCAAAAATACGCAAAGGAATATTTGTTGATCTAAAAATTGGAAAACTTTTTAAGGACAGAGAAGCTTACAGACTTCTTCTAAAAATGTTGGCAAACATTTTTTAGGAAATCAAAAGAGTGAAAACTAACAAGATATTGTAACAAATTTGCTAGAAAACTATAAAAATTTAAGGTGCCGAAAAGTTCATTTCTTGCAGTCCCATTTGTGTTTCTCTCTAACTTAAGAAACATGAGTGTTGCTCAGGGGAAAAGATTTCATCACGATATTGCAGAAATAGAAAAATAATATCAGGATAGGTGGGATTTGTTATGTCAAAATCTTTGTGCTTCTATTTTTTTATAACTTCTGTTTAGCAAAATTTGTAAATACAATTATTATTTATCTGCTAGCGGAAATCATTATAACTCTAGAACTCGGAGATTGTACACCTAGAAAATGGTTATGTATTCAGTAGAAGAAGAGAATTTCTGTCATAGACAATTTTTAATATCGATTAATATTATTTATATTTTTTTGACATTTATGTGTCCCATATGCTGATGTAATAATTCTAAACTCACATTATTTGTTGCTAGGTTTTATTTTGCTCACGAATTGCACATGCTCTCAATGTGGCTGTTCCATACATATTTGTTTTATTATATTCTTATACTACTTTCAGACCATTTTTGGTTACCACACCTTCCTTAAAGAGATTTAGTTTAATTCCTCGTATCTACCACGCATTCGTCAACACAATACTAAATTATTTCTTTTAGAGCACAGGAAAGTTCTTTTCGTGAAGCCATGTGTCCTGAGGGACTACTTTCCAAAGTCCACATATTTTCTTTAGCAATTTGTGGAAGTCTGATTACTATGTACCATATATATAGAGTGTTTCCGCATCGACGCATGAATAAGGCAAGGAGAGGAGAAAAATGTTGAGGTAAAATTTTATCTTCTGGAGTTCAGCCCTGCTGGAATAGAAACTACGTTGTGCTATAATTTTGGCTTCACAAGCTCAAGTACGCCTTGGAACTTTGCAAAAAAAAATGTTTCCATTAGTAAAATCTACATAAGGTTCGTAGGAGATACAACAAATTGTTTTTGTTGTTAGAGGGGTAGTAGTAACGGCTGTCACAACGTTAGCTAAACGTAAGTAAGATGATCGTAGAGTTAGTGAGATTAGCAGCCAATGGAAAAATCTTTTTAAAAGGAAATAAGACTCATTTATCTTAACCTTAAGCTTTCAAATTTTATTAAATTCCTCTTCAGAAGGTAATTCTACAAGAATACAAGTATAAAACCAGTAATAATCGTAATTAGAAAAAACTTACGAATAAGTATAGGAAACTAGCAGTCAAAGAACATAATTTCGTAATAAGTATCATTAATATTAATTAGTCATACTGAAAAGACGTTTAAACTGTACACATCACAAGTTAAAACACAAAATACATTGTTGTACATTGTTGTTGTGTACCCCTTTGATCTAATGAAGAAAAATAAAAATGGTGTGATCATAAAAATTACTAAAAAAATTGAATGGATTCAATGACAGTTACCGAGACTCTAACCCATAACACGAATAAAATAAATAATCTAGAGTAAATATGATGACAGTGTTTCTGTTATAACTTATTAGTTTCTTTTTAAGCTCGTTGTTCAACGGAATGAATAGCATTTACTTCTTCAAAGCTTAGTAAGTGTAGCAAACGGTAACATTTTAAATTTTCATATTTTTTACCTGTAATTTTTTCCACTGTATTTTAAAGAAGAAAAATCTCACATTTCACCTATACAGAGAACTGAGACAAATGGTTGTTATCGAAGCGTGGTATGTATACAATAGAATTTACGGTTGTGATTCGCTTTGTGTCTCAAAGTATAAATATAAAACGAATCTCAACATAGAAAGCAAGTTGTCACTATATGAATTATCATTCCTAGACGATTGTATGAAAGTTATTAGTAAATTTAAGGAAGAGAAATGTATTCAGGTTATTATTACGTGGCTGTGTTACAAATTAGTTCATTGTTGGGAATTAATAATGCAAGCAAGAAAATGAAATAAGCTTTTAGAGAACGCTGGAATGCATATTGTTGATAAGTAGTATTGTTAGTAGGGTAACTACATTACATAGGGTAACATTTCTAAAAACAAATGTAAACCATACTACTACTTTTAGAGAATTCTGCTTTCCAAATAGATGCTTCGATATTTATTGCATTTCCAAATATACATATTCTACAGAAGATATTACGTTAGTTTTTATTACACTATGCTTGCGTAATATTGTGTGCGAAGTGTATCATTTATCTTTATAGTGGGTGTTAATAGTTAGAAATGAAATTTCTGCATTAGAAACGTATGTTGGTTACATTAGTGATAATATATTGATGTTTAAGTATCTGTTATAATTTGCATACGATCTGCAATGTAAATCTAAATGTGCTGTTTAAGAAAATCGCAAACAATTTATGGTTTTATTAATGAACTGACACGGTATTGAATAATTTAGATATTTCTCTCTGAACAAACACTGAATAATTACTATTAAGAAAGTAAATGTCATTGTGAAGAATTTCAACAATGACTTAGCTAAAGTCAAGGTCATTGCGTAATTAAATTATAACATTAAATGTTTGCAACTACAAGAAAAAGCTGTTCACGGTAGGGTACGATTTACAATGAGCTAAAATGCAAATACACATACATATAAAGCAGTTACATATCAGATTATTGTTCGGAAACTTGTGCAATACACGAACTAGACTTGGGTTTGTTAAAGTAGGTTAAATACTGTTTTGTTCCACAAAGTAGTATATTAAATTTGTGGTGGATATTGCAATGTCAGAGGTTAATGGTTACCGTTTCAAGTCAAAACTATTAAATACTTGGTATTGTTAGAAAGTATCATAACCTAATCTTCAAGTTAAAGTTTTTCAAAACATCGTATTCGCTGTATAGTATTATAAGCTCTGTTACCACTTACATTATTATTACGTTACATAAAAAGTAGCGTAGTATGTATATCTCTTGCTTCATTCAAAAACCATTTGGTCTTTAGTAATAATATAAATCTTCGAATAAGTGTTCCAATTTTGCAATAGAAGTAAACTTGATCTCCTAGTCGTCTAGTCTATACTTACCGTATGCTATACAGTGGGTCGCCAATTGCTTTCTAAAAAAAATAACAAAGACGATTTTGAAATTGCTCAGTCGTGATTCAATATCTTATTAACATAATTCAAGGGATACATTGCTGAAAGCAACGTGATTTATTGCATTTTAGAATATAATAGTATAACGAGTTATACGTTTTGTCTGACGCATTTAGTATCGCGTTGAATTATATGAATGAAAAATTAAGCATTAGGTTAAACATAAAAAATTGCAAATTGTTTAGAAATATTATTTATTATACCTTACATAATGAATATTATGAAATTGTTAATAAGAATGATCTAAGTTTGATATGTAACAGAAATATGTTAAAATTGGTTTAAAAATGCTTGTCTGTCTTATGTTAGTAGTATGATTTACAGATTTCTTCAAGGTTCAATCTATGGATTGTTATTGTTTAAATTTGATCCATCAGACAACTCATTCGACTTTTACTTTCCGCACAGTTTTCTTTTATAATACATATGTAATAAGACACTATGTAGAGACTACAAGACAATTGTTCCAAATGACCTGTGAATGTGTTTCTTTCCCATAATAATATGTGCAAACAGGGCCAGTTCCAGACATGTTCAAACTGAAATTTATCATCCTTTCTTAAGAACTTGTTTTCTACAAAATTGACTTTGGAAAATGTGGTTTTTTAATTCAGTTCTCCTTAATATAACGCATCAACCTTGATAATTCTCGGGTAATAGTTTAAAATTACGCTTTGTTAAATTTTATGTGAATAAGTAAATCGCGTTTAATTACCAACTTTTCGTTGTTTGGTTAATAAATATTTAGTCGTCCTTTAGTTTTGCCTGGTTATCTGCTGCGCATCATCTTGGTATATTGTTGAAAAGGTCTGTCTATAACTTGATATAATGTAGTTGATTAATAAAGGATTCTAAGAATGATTCGATAGAATGGTACCTACACTGTAATCTTGGGCAGCCACTAAAACTGGGATCAGATGCAATGTCTATGTCCTTGCAGTTACGCCCTAATCTACTGGGTTAATCTACAGGCTAGTTTCACCCATCTGAAATGTGTATTTGACACAGTTTTAGCTAGTCTGGCTTCCTTGTATTAGAATGATCAGTTTAAGAGAGTCAGTCGTATTTTTGTTTGGAATATGCTGACGTATGCTTCCAGTCCTGAGTGTACTCTGATGCTTGGTCGTTGACCATCTCTTACAACCAGATCTACCTACAAGTCTCGATATGTCTCTGTACCATATGTTAGTAGAATCTCCATTTTTGTCTCATAGCATCCACAACGTTATTTTGCTCGATTCGGGATCACGGTTTCCAACGACTTGGTGAAGCACAAAATGTTGTCTGTACTATCTGCCACCAGTAATAGCGGGTCTAAGTTACGTTTCTTAACCAACTTACTAATCCCAGTTATAACCCAAAAACATCAAGCTGAAGGATCACCACGCAAAGAGCGCAGATACAGCCATTACTTTGACAGCTTTATGGACTATGTTAGTGAGAGTAAAAATGCCAATTCGGTGGTTCCTAAATACTTCACCGGTTTCTTCGTAGATGTAGATATTATTAAGCTTGTATGGAATAAATAATTCTACGGAGGCTTTAGAAAAGTTTACCCCAGTTTGCCTGTTTTGCGAGAGTCTTACAGAGATGTTGCCTTCAAACTTAGCGGTTGTTATAATTGTATAATGAGCATATCCTAAGCTTGGCCAACCTACAGTCCTCGTTTTCTGTAAATATAGTGAAAAATATTGAGCTTCAGTTTGAATTTCAAGGCAAAATGTATCTATGAAATACTAGTTTCTTTAATATGGATCATGAACACCTACTCTACTGTGTGACTTGTATAGGATCACGCTTAAAGATGGAATCAATGCTTTATTTTTTAAATGAAAAATAGAGATATCGATTTGCAAATCAGAAGATTTCAATTAGAAATGATTTCTCGTATTTTATAATTTTTTTTTTGCGCACAGTGTTTGTCAATTTTGAGAACAGAGCGGTTATGAAATATCTCTGCAAGTAACGATTTAAAATTTGGCAGAGAGACCTGTGAACAAGATGTTGGTGCTGGAGGCAGAAACCTGTTGTTTGCAAAGAAAACATTGATCTGGTCCATAAAATGGTTCTGTATGATCGCCGAATCACTGCGAACTTCGTAGCTCAGAGTTGTGGCTTTTCAATAGGTAGCGTAGAAACCGTTTTACATAAAGAATTAGGTCTCAAAAAGGTAGGTGCATGATAGGTATTGAAACTGTTGACGACACAGTAAAAGTGCATTTGACTGGTCACTTCAGAGACGAATTTGGCCGTCATTAAACGAGATCCTGTACACTTCTTAGCAAGATCCGTTACTGTGGATGAAACCTGGGCTCACTATTATGATTCGGAATCAAAAAGGCAGAGTATGGAATGGAGGCACAAGGGTTCACCACACCCTCAAAAGTCTCGTGCAATAACAGCCTCGGGGAAGATCATGGCCACAGTTTTTTGGGACGCCAAAGAAAATATCCTCACAGACTTTCTACCGTGTTCGTCAGACTATAACTGGGCAATATTGGGCTGCTTTAATTTCAAAACTGCGTGACTCCATCAAAGAAAAAAGGAGGGGAAACACAGACGTCGTGTGGTATGTATATTTTGATATGTGACGAATTTTGACAAATTCACGAGGGTTTTTTTATTGACTATGTTCCTATATTTTGTTTGCATAAATGTCCTAAAGAATTTAGGTCCTGCTTTATTCATCAGAAAACAGTTCTAATTTATCTAATACAGGTCTTGTCACAACTAAATCTAGAGATGTATCCTTCACTCTTCATCCCTTATATGTTTGGGCCGTATAAGTTTCCAATAGTACCAGCTCTTATACTGTATCTTAAATAAGGAAGTACTCAGTATGCCCACCAATTACTTTGTTATTATCGAATATTTTGGAATACACCATGTGTGAAACAAATTTGTAAGAGCAATACCAAAGAAATTACCACATGGAAGTCAAATGAAGTTAGAGCAAGCCACAAAGGAAAGCAAAAGAAGATTTGGAGTGCATTTTATGACTACAAAATTTTGTTTGGAAGTTGAGGATAGCTTTGATTTGAAAGTAAATATTCACAAAGTTATTGTTATGAATTTAAATTGATTTTAATTGATTTAGTTTAGAAGCTACTTTATATTAGGTTTCCTTGCTATAGCTGTTGCTATAATGTTCTCGTTGTCGAATTCGTTTTTTGTCACTTAACGTTGTTCCTTTAATTGGCAATATCATTTCTGGGTTGTACTCGTTCTTGCCATTGTTAACGATGAGTAACGCAGAATTTTATTGAAGCCTAACTGTTTGGCACAGGCATCTTCTGTGTGAGATAGACGGAAAATGTAGTACTGGACACTTATTGACCGCCGTGAAAATCCTTTTTTGGATACTGTAAATTTTATTTGGTCATCCACTTGTGGTTTCGTTATGCTTACCAATTTATGATTCTTAGATTAACGAAAGAATATTATCCCTGCTATTATTACTTGGAACGCCTATTTAGATTTGTACATATGTATGCGTATAATAATATCGTCAATTTATTATACTTTTAGCTTTTGTAAGGGGCCGCTAAAATTTCAACATTTATGTGTCATTGATGTCATTACAAAGGAATGTATAATACCTACATACTACGTGTATGTACAGCGAGCTGTGCTTTTGTCGTAAATTATCTGGACTATAAAAAAGTGCAATGCAAGTGAAAGAAATTCTACGCACGCACACAAACCCAATCGTGCTCGTACGACGCACAAACTATAAATCATAAATGGCGTTTGGTCACTCTCTGAAGATTAGTGGGGAAAGGGAACAGTGCGCGGTGTGTGCGATACAGTGTAGCAGCGTGGGAAAGGTGCTAAGGTGAGACCTGGATGGGCGGCGTATAGCCCTCCAGCGACAACGCTCTCCAACTCTCCGGCTACCTTCGTCAGCAGAAGAATTCTTTTGCTTTGAATTCATAAACTAGTTACAGTGACTCAAATAAGAAACCGGACACGAACTTATGAAGAAATTTTGACCTCTCTTAACCGAAAGCTTTTATAATAATTTTCTTTTGTGAGGATTTCGGCTGCAATAGAACAAGTTATGAGTAATTTAAAAATGCGATTATGTACTATTAAATTGTTGCAGACGTAAGATATGTTTTTGGTTTTTAATTTTTGCTATTTTGCTAGAATACGCTTGATTACCGGTGATATGCTCGTCCATAATTGAATTGCCGATCGCAAAATCGTGGGCCGGCTTGTTGGACGAGAGATTTGTTTACTGGAAGAATCAGAATTTCTTGCAGTTTTGTTTGTATTTAGATAATTTTATATATGTACATATATAGCCATAGTTACTAACAGTCTGCTATTAGGTCTGGGATATTATGATTGAGACGCAAGTGCGTTGAGAAAACACATTAGGACGTTTTTTTTAAAAAAAAATGGAATCTCATCAAACTCCAAAATAGGTACCAGAATACTAGGGGTGCGAAGGGAACCAGACTTACCAAAAGCCACATAAAAGCTCATCTTCAACAGTGGGAGACTAAGCAAAAAATCTCCCACTGGACTAACATTCCAAAACTAGGCTAAATCTCTGTTGGATATCAAGAAAAGAGACCTTAGCACCATCACGGCTTTTTATCACTGGCCACGGCCCTCTCAGGTATCACCTCAAGAAAATGGGCAAGGTAGCCAACGACAAATACCGATTCTGCTCCGAATATAGTGAAACGCCAGAACACATTATGTGTGAGTGCGTGGTCATAGCCAGCCATAGTCACCTTGAACAGGCGCATCATCAGAGTCATAGCTCCCAAGAAGATCCTAAATTTCATTAGAAGTTTGGAGATCAATTGGGACTAACAGATGAAAGATATTTACAATAGATCTCGTTGATCGCAGTGAAGAGAGGTAGGATTGCCTTAACGACCCTCCAGTAATCTAATCTAATCTAATTTAACTCGAAAAAAAGTTTTGGTTGAAATACACCTAAAAATAAATAATGGGGTTCTTTACTAAACTGCCTTTTATTCTGTCTTTAATACTGTGATGAAGTTGTTGAAAATGTAGTGGTCAGGTTTTGTACACTTTGGCTGTAATAGTTGATCATAAATAAAATCCAAGCGGGTTAAGTTGAGAGTTGTTGGCTGTCATAAAATTAACCGATTATTCCTAACTATCCATTTTCTTTAAAAGTTTTGATTTAGACATTGTCTGATTGTGACTGTATTAGGAATTGCTGCTCCGTCTAGCTCCATATCCTATCGCACTTGAATTCATACTTCATTGCTTAGAACCTATAAAAATCAGTCGCTATTAAAGTTATAGTTGAAAAAGAAATCTTGTATTTCACATCCAGATAAATTTTCTGAGGATATTGCCTTTTGCAATTAATAATTTAAGTGTGGATTTTCTCCAGATCAGTAGCAGAAATTTTGTGATGAAACTTCATGCACACTCTCACCAACAAGTCTTTCCACTTTTTCCGCTACGGTAAGCCACTATGACTGTTGAATTGACAATGCTTCATCATGGCAATCTTGTAAAAATAAAGTTGAAATTATACTTCAAAAATTTTTGACGTGTATTTTCTGTTTTCAACCAATTTTAGGATTTGCGGGTTTGAGAAGATTCCGGACAACTTTTTTTGATAACATTTTCGGGAAAGAAGTCCTAATATGTTTTTTAATTTTTTTACGTTACTTTTTGATTGCTAGTTTTTGTTTCTAAGGCTAACATGTTGTTTACCCACTTAATAAAGCTTCGCATACAGGAAAAGGTTTATTAAAATTCCCAGACGAAAATTTTCTGCTATAGTACGGCACCATATGATTATGTAACATACGGAATTATTTTTAATGTTTACCTTTTTAACCTTTTAAAATATCGTATGTTGTACCTTTTTTATGAGCTTAAAAATCAGGCATATATGTATTTATTTAATTCGGCAATTAACATTTCCTGTAATCTATTGTTTGCATGCTTTTAAAGTCTTGCATGATACGTATGCACAAATTTGCATTTGTATAATCTTCATTTATATATATTCATAAATATCTGCCTTTCTTGTTATGTATATAAATAATATAAATATATAAATCTTTGATTTGTGTAAATGCTCATATCATCAATATCAGTATGCTTATGTTTTCATAAAATGATATTGCTTTCCGTTGCACGTTGCATTTTTGGATTTGTTTCAATTAACTGGAATACGTTTTGCTATTCTTCTTGTTCTCCTGTTTACCTAACGTGTTGAAATACGTTTCTACACATTAATTTATTTATCTATAAATGCTATAAGCTGTAAATACTGATAGAACTTTCTCTGTTACTTTATTTAACCCACATTAAGGCAATTAAGATTTGAATAAGAAATAGTTTTTTGTTGTAGGTTAGAATACATAATTCCAATTACTTACAATTTATCAATCAATATTAGATTCCTATTTTTTCTATAAAATGTTAGGTTAATTATACCTGATTCTTTAAATTGTTTAAGAGGGGTTTAAAAAATCCAAGTTGTGATTAAATGGAGGTCTTAGAAGCAGCTTCACTTGAACTTAAGTGCCGTCTGCACTCTGATCTGCAATTAAAATCGAAGTTGAAGAAGAGTGACAGTGTAACCTGAATAATTTATGATAATTTTATCTTTAGAAACTTTAAGTTTAACTTGTGGTTAATGTGTGGCTTACATTCACTAAGCTGCATTTCGTATTGATTTGTAAAGTATAATCTGTAATTTACTACAGGAATCAGTCGTCTAGCGATTAGTTCGAATAAAAGTGCGTGTGAATATTGCCTATTTTATTTTGTAATTATCTGTAGGGTAAAGTATATAGTGATTGGCCTCTTAAGTGCCATTTAAGCTTGCATTTAGGATCATCACCTTACAAATGGCTGTATCGAATAGGCAGCGGCGGTTTTAGGTAGCTCAGTTGATGCTGTTTAAGATGCAATTCATAGAAGTTAATTTAAATTAGATTTTTAAAGTAAAAAATAATTTAGAATGAAATGCAATAAGAGTGATAGTTATTGGCCTAGTTTACACAGTGATTGGCCATATTGGTTACAGTAGTTGGCCACTAAACAATTCACCCAAAAAGTCCAGTTGCCTGGATACCTATCTATTGTACCTACCTATACTTAAGTAATCAAGGTAGGTAATAGTGATTGAGAAAATGTGAAAGATCGTTCAATAATCCAATAAAAACGTGTATAGAAGAGTATATTTCGAGATAATATATAACAGAAATACATACATTATTGAGATAATAGATAATCTTTGAGGATACATGCATAAAAAGCTACATATTTTTCTTAAGGCATGTTGGACATTTAAACATGTCTCCAGTGGAGTTGTGAAGTTTGTGCTTTATAATACAGTTTAAGTGGAATACCCTAATACAAAATTGACACTTTATTCCGAAATTATACACTGTTAAGTTATTTGCGCAACTGAAACACAAGCTTTTAAAAAGTACCGTATTTTTTAAAGGATCAAGCTCTATTGCTTTAATACGTGTATCAATGTCTTCGTCTCCAGAAGCGGATTTTGTTATCTTAATATCTGAAAGAATACGTATTTTTGGTACATTACGCGTCCCAATAATCGTTCGTTTCACTCGAAGAATCTTTTCTTTATCTGGCAGCCACGGTGTATCTTCATCAGAGTGACTACTATATCTGTCATCTATTTTTGACAATTCTTTAAAGTAACTTTCAGGCACCCCTTTACTTTCGTCAGAATCTTTAGTAACGGTCTCCGTCTTCACTAGAGAAGTATTCTTACCGTGAGTTTTCTTTTTATCTGCGTCTTTAGTCTTTTTTTGTTGAACTTTCAATTTTTCAGCTTTAGTGCGCTTTCTTTCTTCTTTTTCCTTCTCCTTGTTTTTTTTACATCTTCTTTGTCAGTCTTAATTTTTTTCCATTGCGTCGAAGTTAATACGAACGGAAGCCTTTCCGTCTCTTTTACCCCTTTTCTTTGGGGAGTAACAGGCCATTGTAATATATTTTCAATACTGATATTTTCCAATTTATCTTCTGCTTGGACATTTTTGTTATTTTGTAAGTTTATATTATCCAAACGAGACTCATCGTCGTTGTTAAGACTTGCAACTGTATTAACGTTACCACCTTCTATATTTTCACTTATATTTTGAGCAGCGTATTCTAAATCTTTTGCATTGATATTGGTTTCCATGTTGACATTATTAGCAAATATAACTTGCATGTTTTCAATGTCATAGAAATCGTCAGTAAAACTCAAATTTATTTCAGACAACTCTTGTGAACTCCTTCTAGTATAGAATTTTCTGCATTTATATTTATGGGTTGATTTGGATTTTCTTGTGCCGTTTTTTCGAAAGCTGTGTATAACTTATAAAGTATAGTAAAATCTTCTGAACATATTTCTTCTTGAATATCATTAACTTCTTCTAATTCTTTAACTTTTTCTTTGCCAATCACTTCTTTAAATTTTGTTAAAGTTAATATAGATTCGTTTGAAATGGTTTTACTGATATTGGAATTTTCAACGTTAGTAGGCCCATTTCTTGTTCCCAAACATTTTGAGAAGTCTACCGCATTCGGATTCCAGGGGTATAAGCCGCAGGCTCGAAACCCATTTATAATACTTTCTTTTTTAATGTACTTGTCAACCACCACTTTCAGAATGGGTGCAAAATGACCTTTGGTAACAGTCGTCAACGGGTTATTCCGCCTCCAGTCTAAAACTGCTCTCCTCCACCCATCTTTCATTGGCTTGAAACACGATACATCAGCTGGTTGTAGTATGCGGGTTGCATTTGGATATAAACATACAAGTACAATTTCTAGTCTAGAACACAATTCACTAACTTTGTAGGTTAAGTGAGAACTGTGGCCATCTATA
Source organism: Holotrichia oblita (assembly GCA_023690525.1). Lineage (NCBI taxonomy): Eukaryota > Metazoa > Arthropoda > Insecta > Coleoptera > Scarabaeidae > Holotrichia > Holotrichia oblita. The sequence continues at coordinate 21,798,759 of CM043020.1, read as the reverse complement.
AACAATACCACAGGAAATTTTGTATGGAACTTTTTTAAAGCAGGATACAAAACATTCGAAATGTATTCATAAAACACCTCCGAACGCATCCACCCCGATTCGCTTAAACCTACTCCCAGCCCTCAGGAATGGAACTAAGCACAGCACCAGGAAGTCGCTTATAGGGAAAAATAACCATCGGCGGGGTTACAGTTCCTGCAGCTGTAAATGTAAACATCACTGTTACAGTGCTTTTTGATGGAGCGTTTTCAATTTCGTATATATTTTGAGCTCCTTTAGGAGCAAGAACTTTCGAATTTTTTGGGGATAAGTTAAAGTTAGTTTCGTCTCCATTTAAAACTCTGCTAGGGTCTTCCAGAATGTCTAACAGATTTTTAGATGAGAGATACGCATGTATTTCACCGAACCATTTTTTTATGTCTGCCTCAGAGACATGGGAACTAGCAGATGTTACTGCCTCTGAAGTACGAAGGGTTAGTTCAGGGTGACGTCGAAGAAAGGCACGGTACCATCCAACGCCTGGTAAATTATTAGGGAATGGATTTGTCCTGGGCGCTTTGTCAAGAAATTCTTTAACAGAAGATTGTATATCAAGTTTTCGTCTAGGAAACCCTTTTCTAAAACTTTCTGTAATCCAACTAACTAAAGTAGACTCTTCTTGGTCTGTTAAAACTGGGACAGGGCCAAATTTGGATTTTACATCTTTGTGATTCTTTCTAAACTGTAAAGTTGCTCTCGGAATTTTAAAATGTCTTGCAACTTCCCTTAGAGGCTGTCCTTGCTCAATAGCTTGCAAAGCTTTCTTGAGATCGGCTTCAGAATAATTTCTGTGGTAGGATTGGTCTTTAACTTTCGGCATTTCTAGCTATAATAAAAGTGACTGTGATGGTATTTATTCATGGCCTGGCTAACGACTGCATATTAACATTTAATAATAATGATTTTCAGCAAGCTGTCTTATTAGCAGTACAAATAAAGTTCAAAATAAACAGAAAACAACGAATTAATTAAAAATGAAAAATTGCAGTGATTGGCCAATAACTATCATGTACCGTTAAATGCATTCACAGTGGTTGGCCTATCAAAAATGTGTTGTTTTTGAGGTTATACTGCAATAAAACAAACAGAAATACAATACTCTACTTTCTACCTTTCATCTAAGGTAAATATATTAAGTCTACTTGCGTACTAAGAATTTAGTGACAACTTACCGAAATGCATCTGCTTACTAAAAATGAGTACTGTAGCTTAAATTATGGACCGGTCACTTTTAACTACTGTTTTACAGCACTTTGACGAATACCAACCTATAAATGATAAATGTCAACTACTTAGTAGTGTTGCCAAATATTTTATTTAACGTAACATAATCTTTAAACTAGACGGTTACGTTGAAACATCAACTTAAAGTTAATATGGCCAATCACTGTATAGTGGCCAACAACTGTATACTTTACCCTATACGTATCCATTTACGTACAGTTTTAAGTTGGCTATCACTGATAAAACAAATTACTTCAACCTGTGGATGCAACTCTTCTGAGGCAGGTAAGTGCTTATTCGTGGGTTATATACTACGAATAAAATATTTATTATCTTGTTTATGGTTTACGTTTATGGATGTACTTTTGATATTATTTTGTTAACCGTAAAATTACTTAAAGAAATTTACGTGAGAACATACGGATATTGCACGTTCAGTTTAGTATTCGACGCGTATACATAATCTGTCTGATTGTGTCAGTTTACATCTTTATATTTAATAGAATAAAGCAGTTACAGCACTTTTAATTTATGTGTAGATTGTGGACATTTTTAGGTATGGATTATCTTGAGTAGCACTTACATATTAATGCTAGTGAGTGTCTACCTAAAACTCTAAGTATCGAATAAACGAAGTATTTGAATAAGCAAAATATTTTGAGATTATCGGCCAAAATATCGTCGGGGATACTGTCGGGAAAAACGGTCCATGACGGTTATGAAGTAAACCGGATAAATTGTTCTGACTGATGTATTGTAAATAGTTTCATTTCGAGTTAATATAAAGAATAAGTTTGACATATTGCTGTTTTAATTATAGGTTCACCTATTTTGCTTAAATTTCCACGAAAACATTCTAAAACACATAAGGATAGGATGCACATTATTTAGATTTAGCATTAGTGTCAGCGAACGTCGCTGAAAACAATTATTCAACAACAATGGAACTATGGAAGAATGATTGGAGTTTATGTGGGTTAGTTATAGTGGGTTCCACGGATGTTGATACCCGATCAAAAATAGCGCAGGTTGGGAATTTCGCAAAGCCATTTCACAACTTTAGAGAAGAATTCTGACTTTTTGACACAACTTTTGATACGAGACGAGACTTGGGTGCATCACTGATATCCAGATATAAAATCAGAATCAATGGAATGTGTACATAAAGGGTCTCCATCGCCAAAGAAAACAAGGACTCAAGCATCTGATGGAAAATTGATGGCAACAGTTTTCTGAGACACTAAGAGCATCCTCCACCTTGAATATATACTGAAAAGAACCACGATAAATGCAGATACTTATGGGAATACTTTAAAGAACTAGCGAAAAGCAATTAATCTGAAACATCCAGATATTTGTAATCCAGAAATATTTTTGATACACGACAATACGAATGTGCATAAAGCTGCGAAAATCGGACCAGTTATCGAGGAATGTAGCTTTGGAGAGGCAGAACCATTTCTCCTATAGTTCTGACCTGGCTCCGTCTTTTTACCTTTTCAGATTATTAATAAATATCTTCGGGACGTCGTTTTAACTCTGATGAATGTCATAAAGAGACAGTCAAATTTTTTACCGATTAAGAAGGTGAATTTTTTGACAAAAGGATAAAGTCATTATAGGAGAAATAGCGCAAGTGCATTGATGTTAGAGGAGAATATATTGATACATAAAAGTATTAAAAAATCATGTGTTTTTTTTCTAGTTAGATTTCTTTTTTAGTGGCCCTCATATTATCAAATCAATCAATGTAGAAAGCAGTTGCATAATTTTAGTAGGTACATAAATTATTTGATAGATGCTTGTACTATCAAGTAGATAATCAAAGTCGCTTGATGTGCTAGAACTGCCATCCTGTAAATCAATGTTGAGGTCCCCAAACAAAACACATAATCTGTAGACAACATAGTATTAGAGTCTTCATATTTATCAACAAAATTTCCCACTGGGGGAACTGGGAGGTTTATATAATACACCTCATATAATAGATTTTTCTTGACTATTGGGAGTATCTGCCAGTCGCAGTCCAATATTGTCATTATTCTCTTATTTTTTGAGTACATTATTTTCGAATATGATAGGTTATAGTTGTTTAGTTCGTCTATGTGATTCTGATAGTATTCTATCTTCAAGAACCAAATATGCTTATGGTACCATGAACAGTTTTTGAGGGAAGGAATTTATAAGTTCAAACATTTAAATATTTTCCGTATTTTTAATGTATAACAATAATAATCTTTTAATTCCTGATTTATTTCCACTTGTAGGTCAATAAAACAATAAATAATTAAATACCAATTTATTCCATAATATATAATAATATGTTTTTGTTAAATAACTTCTTCAGTGGAAGATATTGACATTTAGTATGTGTCAAATTACTAATAATATAAATTTAAATTGCCATGCCTATCAACAAAATTATCTAAAAAACAAAGAATTCATTGATATATCGAATTTTAATTATATTCACAAGTAATAATGAAGGAATAATGATTTAATAAATTAATATATCTATTGATTTGATGTCGGTATCTAAACGAGTTGTCCAGAGTAAGACCCAAGTCACATACGCTATTGACAATAGGCAAGACTGCACCATCAATTCTAATCTCCACAGAGCTCTGCAGTTCATTGCCTACGTTAGAGTTACCAAATATAATTACTTGAGACTTAGCAGGATTAAGTCTTAGATTGCGTTCTTTCGAGAAGTTGTGAATATAATCTAGGTCGTTGTTGATGTCAGCAACAGCAGACCGCCAGTTCTGAGGGAAAAACGATTTATATAATTGGATATCGTCCGCATACATATATAGTGATGAATATTTTATTTGAGAGGGAAGATTACTGGTATAGATAGCAAAAAACAGAGGACCAAGCACTGAGCCCTGGAGCACACCACGAACCACTGACAATTCCAGAATCTTTGACAGGGTTGGGAGGACACTAATTTTCCTGAGGTCTTTAAAGTTTTTTGGATCTGTTTTTTTTGCTAACGGAATTACTGAAGCGTACTTCCAGCTGATTGGAAACGATTTTGTAAAAATGCAACTATTGATTATATGCGTTATGAAAGTTAGAATAAATGGGCAACACATTCTAATCATGGTTATATTAAGCCCAACTTGTCCAGTAGATGTAGATTTGATGTTGTTCATTAATTTTAAAATGACATCAGAATCGACAAATTGAAAAGAGAAGGAGGATGTGGTTCGTAGTGGATGATTGATATTTTGTCGAGGGATGTTAGTATTTGATCCAATATCCAAAAAAAATGTATTAATTTTGTTTACATCAAAGAGATGAGGTGGAATTTTAATTTTTGTTTGATTTTTACTCTGTAGATTGAGATGTTGAAAGTGCTTGTAGATAGTATTGGTTTTACCGTGGGAAATAAATTCAAAATAAGCTTTCTTTTCATTTCGAATTGCTGAAGTAGCAAAATTTCTAAATGTTTTATAGTAGTTCCAATGAGCATGGCTTTTAGTCATGCGAAACCTAGTTTCAGCGTCATCCCTTAGTGTCATGAGTAGCCTGACGTTATCAGTCAACCAAGGTGAAAATTTATGAGTAACAAAAGTATCTCTCTCTTACTGTTTCAACGATAATCGGCCAAGATATTACGATTTCATTTGCCTCGACATCTCTTCTACATAGTTGAAATCTTCTGATCAAAGCGTTCTCAGAGTTCATTGCTTCATTCGTTTTTAAAATTTTTGCATATACATACATAATTGTAGGAAAGTTCTATTTTTAACATGAAAGCTTTTTCAATATAACAGTTTTATTTCATTCATTTTAGCAGAGTGACCTACATATACTGAAAATAGTTTATTGCTGTTATGTACAACCATAGCTTTTATACAAAATACTAACAATAAGCCATTTTCTTCTGAAAAATATTGTTTCAATTGAGAACGACAATTACGATCAGTATATATTTTTGCATGCTTTTCAAGAATATTCCATTGTTTTAGCCGGCAACCATAAATATAATTTTTTGGATAACTTTAAATCTCGTATATAATCCGTAAGATCTTCATGAATCAATAAGTGAAGTCCAGATGAACAGCTTAGTGCAAAAGTTGTATCATCAAAATCTGCTTCTTTTTCTTTTTTACGTCGTTCAGAATCTGAATTTTCTTCATTTAATGTCATACAATGCGAGCATTCGCAAGTGAAGTGTAGTGGTACCATAAAAATTCCTGATTCGCTTGATTTTTACATTCTACAGTTAGCTACATTGAATAAGTATGTACTTTCATACTGTCATTTGGTTGTTTTCGTTTCCTGTCATTTTGTTGTTTTCATTTGCTGTTATTTTGTCGTTTCTGGTTGCATATTTGTAGATTACTGAAGCAGTATACCTAAGCTTTACAGAATTGCTGCCAATTACTCATTGTTCCCAATTGAACATTTTAGATGACTCACCATTCACTTGATTTTGTTCACCCTGTATATTCTGAGCGCATTGGTTTGGGCGTTTTTTCGTAATCTGGAATTGCACAGAATAGTAAGTGGCATGTGGTGTGTGCCAGTTTTCATTCAGTGATAAGCCTAAAGCACAACAAAAACAACAGATATGCAGGCCTCAGCTCCTTGTTTGGTCCCCTAATGTACAACCAACTTAAAGTTCATAACACTATTTCACTAAAGAAGTAAGCTTTCGCCTTTGGAACTTTAACCCATACACAACAAATGTGTGAATGCTTTAAACAAATTGTAGGCATTTTGTAGCTAAAGACTAATAAATTTATAAATATGTACTACACAATAATTCAGACATATAAAGTACTCGTAACTGTATTGGAGGTTTAATCAAATTCCATATATTCTCGTCATATGTTTGTAGTTACGCTAGTTTTTTCTATGGTAATCATATTCTCCCGTAAGATGAATATTTATTAATTGAAATGATGTGACGAGCTTATTACAGAGATTGCATTATTGTATACTGTCGTTGATTATTATTGCTGTATCTTTGGATACAATTTAGAATACCTAATAGTTAGTACAATTCTATGTAAGTTTCTACGTTATCGCAGTTTACCTATTGAGGCTGTTGTGAAATGTAAATGTATTAGAACACAAAAGAAACTACATTAATTTCGAGAGTATTCTACACGATATGATAATTAATTAATTAAATTTTGTATGAATAAAGTACAATTATTTGTTATCAAAAGACAGGCATTGGAATTGTGTCTTAGGGTAGATAAATCAACAAACACTGTTAATCCTAAATTGTAGTATAGGGCTGTAAATCACATTTCTGGATATCTTTGTTTTGTGTACCGTACACACATTACCGTATATACATTTTATTAAGATGAGTTGCACATTATTCAAAATAGTATTATGTAAACGAAAAGAAGTTGCTTGATTCAATCTAGTATTTGAATTAATAAAGTTTATTAATTATAGAAAGTGTGATGATAAAAGCTGATTTTGAGGTAATACTTCAGTTCGCACTAGGCCTTCAGTAACTAGCACCTACAGCATGAATTTATCACGTATTGAATAACAATTTGCAACGCCTAGTAAACAAAATACAGAATAATTTGTTCCATTAAGCTTTAACCACAGTAATTGTCATTTACATGATTTTCAAGAATATACCAATTTCAAGCTTTATTATAGCGTTGCAAAAAGCTTCATACGAATGCGTAAATAACGAAATCGAAGTACTGAGAAGCTGTCAATTTTTGTGTCCATATCTTTTTCCTTTCTTCCAGTGGTAATGACAAAAACACGCGACCTTGTTGGTTGTAAAATTGCTTCTGTTTGAGAACGAATGAAGTATTGCAATGCCACATACTAAGAAAAGACCTTGATATTATTGTTCGTTTTATAATTTATCGCATCAAATACAATTTTGTAATCCTTAGGATAATACACCGCATATATTGTTGCCGTATACGTCCTATATATAGTTTATGGTTGTTGTGTGGTACATGTAATTATACGGTATACATAACCTCAACTATAAATAGATTTCTTTTGAATGGTAGCAACTAGAAAGGCATATTGGTAATTAAGACAGCTATAGAAAACAAGATAAATTGATTTCGATTATTGAATAATCCGATTGTCTGGCGAGAGAATTCCATCTATAAAGATGGAATTACAGTTCTCATATATGTATGTATTAAATTAGATATAAAATCAGCTAGAATTTTGTTTGCTTTTTCATATATTCATTTGTTAGATTTGTTTTCATTTTAATTTATTTTCACCTTAAAAAACGATACCAGAAATATCATGAATATAAAAAAATAAACACTGGTATCGTAACGTATAGCAGGATAATAACAGGATATTTCAATAGATTATAGTGATTGCAAATAAATGCCACGTTTTCTCCTATAATCAAACTATCTATAGATACCCGTCGTGTGGGCTAATAAACCTATTATTTAGTTTGTATTAAAAATTAGTCATTTTATAAGTTATAGTATAACACGTTAGGTGATATAAGAAAGTGTTATTAGAGAAACGGCTAGCGACATACCTTCAATTTAAAAAAATGACCATCGATTAGAGTGACACATATTTCTCTGACACAAAGACCAAGTTTGTTATAGCTAGTATACGGTGGGAAACGCTCGGTTATCTTTCTATGTACGTGTGTATGTAGACTAATTCACGATTGTGGGAGCATTAGTTCCAGCGCGATTGGATAATCGTGTTTGTCGTATTTGGATAAATAGATATTTTTAAATTGTTGTCTTTACTTTTGCGTATTTGCAATTTTTTTGTGTTTTCATGCTTTAGCAAGAAAATGAATTTACCAAAAGCTTAGAAGTTTTACACATGAGTTTAGTAGTAGTTTAGCCATTGTTATATTAATTAAATTCAATGTAATGTGTCCTATGTTCATGGTGTTTATCAAGATTGTTCTTTCAAATCAAAGTAATTACTGATTGTAAATGGAACAAGACTAGATTTGATTCGACAAGGCTTCCGTATAAGTTTGAGCAGAACAATAATCATTCAGACTAAAGTTTTGATCTAAATAGCACCTTAGACGTTGCAGAGAATACTCTTGACTTTGCCGTGTCCCATTTCTGATGATAAACATTTTGTATCCATGCTACCACTTTGTTCATGGTTTTAAACTTAGATGAAGATTGTTTTTGGTTATAATTTTCGGAACAATACCTAATGAACACAATATTACGAAAGTGAAAGCAGCATAAGGGCAGTCGTATTACGTGAAGTGATTAAAAGACAGTTTATCACTTACTGGATTCATATGTCTACATCAAACAGAAGAAATATCCAACGAAGAAGATCAGGAGAATAGTTAAGGAAATGGTCAAGAAATAACTTTCAAAAACATTGAAAAGAAAGGTTATAACAATGGCTATTCCACCTTCAAAGCTATGGAGACTATCAATAGTTCAAAGGAGTGCCCTACCGACCCAACATTGAATAAAGTTTCTCTACATTAACGCTATTTCGTGCCTGTGGATCTTCCTGAAAATTTCCTGAGATACGTCGATTTTTATGTTTAACGTTTGCTCCACTTTACGATGGTTTTTATATTTTTCTTTTGGCAGGGGAGTGAGAATTAAGCTCCAATATTTTTTACTGAAAAAATATGTCTTGTAACTCCTCCTTTCAAGGGATTACAGTGTACTACGAGTATTTTTTTTTTGATTATTAAAAGTAGAAATGCAAATTAAATAATATGAAGCTTTTAAGTCATTTTAATGTAAAAGAAACTCAAAATGTGACATGTTGGCAAAGTCTAAGGTAATAGTCCAGGTTTTCTGGTTTCATTACATAAATATTGGTTTTCAGGAGCTCGTATAAGATAAAGTTAAGAGAGTGTGACATCAGGATATCGTGTCTGCCAAGAACTAGTTTGTGTTTACGAAATTCCTTGTAGCCATCTCTAGTCAAATTACCATCGCCTTATTACTTGATTGCCTGATCCAACAGATTTTTCTGTCAGGCAAAATTCACAAAACTGAGTCCTGCAATTTGTATCGTCTTCAAATAACTCTTGGATTGTTTGCATTTTATAAAGTTGCTTGTTTGAACATTTCAATATTTTTAGTAGGGGAGACCGGGGCAAGAAGATCCCCATAATAGTTTTGGCCTTAGATGTCACATCTACTGAGAGTTAGGAGTTTATATTTTTGCAAGCATGTAGCTTCATATGTTGTTTATACGTTGTTTATATTTTTATATTTTCTTGTTAAGTTGACGTTGATATTTCAGCCAGTATGTAGACATACGCAAAATAATCGTTTTGCCCCGCTACTCGGGACAAAATGGTTCCCTGTTTAATGTATATGAAATTTTCTTGGTTTTTCCCCGACGCAACGCTAAGTTTGCGGATATAAAACTAGCAAGTCATTTTCTAAGCATATTTATTGTTACAAAACTAATTGAAAGGGTACAGCTTGGATTGCTGCTTCCATTCTTCCTATATTCCATGACTGGCTGTTGATTCGCCTTACATAATTCCTGACCATTGTTGCGATCTGAAACAAAATTATGGTAAATTCTTTTTATATATGATTCTCTCCCTAATGCGAAAAAATAAGAATAAAATTACCTCCATACCTATTGCTTATTAGAGGGGTAAAACGATCCCTCTAATAATTTTGCCTCATTGTTTAAGGGATCTTTTTGCCCCATTTGTGAGCGGCATAATAAAGTTAACCTAACTTTATTTAACGAACTAAAGTTATCCAAACTATACAAGTTGTTTGATCACTAGAGTATACTTCCTCATAGCTACTATCGAATATTTAAATATATAACTGTTTTTTAGTGATAAACATGAATAAAACGAAATGCTTACCTTATATCAAACACATTCCGCCAAGTCGGAAGGTGCTGTCGTGCATACAGTGACGACAAACTGTTGTAGGATCGTTTGACCCCAGGGGATCTTCTTGCCCCGGTCTCCTCTATACATTTATGACTAATAAAATTTTCACGATATATCTATCTAGCTGTAGTTCCCAAGATTTTTTTCAAACGCTACTGCTACACAGGCCCGCCGCTAGCTGTTTGAACGCCCCCCTGCAATACCGATTAGGCCGCCCCTTGTACAATTGTTGACATGCAAATTATGACAATGTTTTGTTTTTCTTTATAAATGTTTTTGTCGCCGTTGCCGGCCTCTTGAAAATGCCGCTCTTCCGCCCCCTGTACAATTGTATACATGCAAATTATGACAATGTTTTGTTTTCCTTTCGATATGATTTTGCCGCCCCTTTGAAAATGCCGGCCTTGTGCGGTGCACGCCTTGCACGGCCGCACGCAGCGGCCCTGCTCCTACATCTAATATACTGTCTTCACTAATTTTAGAAGGCCCAGGAACATTTCTTACATGCCCAACTTCTGGGGCATCTCTCTAACCTCTTTTTGAGCTAGCCTTTTGTCTCTACAACCAAGTTAGGTTTATTATCGTTAAGATTTAAATTCTCTGCGACGATTTTAACAAAGTAATAATACTTCACATTTACAGCGACAACATAAAAACAGAGAGCACAAAAATGTCGCGATATAAAATAAAATAACTCTCTAATGAACGAATATTGTGGAAAAATGCTCACAAATAAAATTATTTTGCAATTTGCTGTTTTAATATAAAAAATAACTTTCAAAAGTTTACGAGAAAAGTAAATAGTGCGTTGTAATTCTCTTGAAATGGTCTTTTCAAAGAGGAGTCACAAGGCATGCCTTTTTATTAAAAAAGTATTGGGGGTTACTTGTCACCTTACTGTCGAAAGAGAAATACAAAAACCAGAAATTAATTTATTTTACTCAGGATAACACAAAGATGGAATCAATGCTCTATTTTTTAAATGGTTATAGATATAGATTTGCAAATTAGAAGCTTTAAATTATAAATTTTATTCAATGTGGCCACGATGAACGCTAGATATGTAGGCAGGGAAATTCCCATCAACTGCATTCTGATTGAAATCTCTATGTGATATTGAAATTATGTAATGTTGTTTTGTATCAAGTCTAACAACAAGTTGCGTTACAATTATTTTGGGATGAAGAGTAAAAGAAAACACAAAAGCTATGATTTAGAATTTAAGTCCTCTGTTATTAATTGGGCAAAAGAAGTTGGTAATTATTCTGCAAATAACGTGGACGAAAAGAGGTTGCGTGACTGGAGAAACTAAGAAGCGACTTTAGGTTTATACATGTTCATTCTACATCTATTTAATTTATACAAATGTACTCAACTAATTATTTCTTAGTTGAATAGATGGAGAAAGAATACTTGGAGTTGGCCGAAAACGTATCTCAAATATTTTAGATAGAGCAGCTTTTGATGGATTTTGGAACAAAGAGAACAATTATTGAAGGCATTACGATGCAGTATTCAAAAAGACGCGCGAGAATAGTTTGTAGTGTTGGAAAATAATTCGCATGCTAACTAATGCTAGAAATGGTTGCTTACAGACAGTATTTGTGTTTGCGTTGTAGAATCTCTTTGGCTTGCAAAGATTCCGATGATCTGAATAAGAAAGATCTGAATAAGAAATGTGTCAAAAATACGAAAATATAAGAACGAAAATGTAAGAGATGATTAAATTGTTGCAATAAACGGGACTAACGTTGTTTTCGATATGATTTCAAATACAACCGTGCCTCTAATTGGGTCTAAATCCTTACCAATGCATTCGACTGGTCCTGAAAGTAACATGTTACCATTATATTGGCAACAAAAGCAGATACGACAAGTAAAAAAGTTCGAAGAAGCGAACGATGATATTGTAAGAAGTTCCAAAAATGGTTGGATGAATCAAGATCTTAATATCGACTGTTTGAAATCCATCTTTCGAAGAATATAACGGAGTTTCATGACAATTGGATGTTGGGATCTGTACAAAAAGAAATATACGCGAAGAGGATTCAGTCAAAGGATTACTATTACAATGGATTTTGAATGCATGGAAGCGACTATTTACTTCAATGATAATTAAATCATTTAAAACGTGTGTTCTAAGTACATGTCCGAAAGGAATTGAACATGATTTGATTCAATGTTTTAAGCCAGGAGAAGCATGTCAAAAGGAGTAGAGATCTTACATATAGCAAGACTACAGGGACAGATCGAAGAGGTAACAATTGAGGAAGATATTGAGGAAGCAGAAATGAATGAAATTCTTGTCGATAGTGCTATAAAAGATGCAATAGCCTCCCCAAATTAATTAATTAATTACGATGAGAACAGCTTGGAGGAGGATCCTTAAAAACAAACAGCAAAGTTAAAGCAAACAGATTAAGTAACAGTTCAGTAGTAATTGATGCTTCTCGTTAAAAAGATATTTATGTTGTGACAAACTCATACCACAGAGATCGCCTTTTAGTAATTCAATACCTGTAATATCGTATAATGTGTTCTCACTTCATAGTAGCATCCGATATGGTTCGTGAGTGTGGAACACTGATATATTGTTTTAGTTAAAAAATTAAGCCACGTTAGAGATCTTACTAAAGCAGTTATATGAATAATGAACAGAGATTCCACGTTTCAAGGGCAGTCGACAAAAATATGCGACGTAATTTTTATTCAAACAGGATAATGTTAAATTTACTTGTTTCATCCAACGATGTTTAATTATTTAATAAGGATAATTATATTAATAAAATAAGTGAGGAATATTGGGTGTATAAAATATGAATAGGATGTGATTAAAAATACAATCTAGACTTCAAATCTACATACCTTGGCTTCTGGTATAACAAGAGAAATTAAACAAAAAAAAAACGAATATCGCTATATACACAATGTTTAGGCGTACGTTCACGTGCATCCGTGATATAAATCTATTTCATGCGCGAATGCATAATGTAGGCGAAAATAAGCCAATATTCTGGTCTAAGGAGTAATTTCCTTGAACCCATACAATATTCATTTCCAGCGTTTTTCACGCAGCTGCCGCATCTCGTATCGTACCCAGTTTAATATGCGCTGAACATTCTTATGGAAAAAAGTAGCAGCCGACATTGTTTTCGTTGCACTGCGGCCATACGGCACGAGCAATAAGACGTGCAAAAGAATTTCAAGTTCTGGGTCGAGACAAGCACCAAGAACTCCTGTGCAATCTTAAAAAATACGTTCCCACAATCACCTAGCTACGGTTAATCAGTGGCGTCGAGTGAATGTAACTTATTGCTACGTTTTAGAAAAATTTGGATAAAATAATGTCAAGGTGGTACTGTAGATATTCTATAAATGTCACAAATATAATCTGTTAAGTCTAATTGCGAGATTGTATGCGTGAAAGTTGAAAATGTATATTCTAAGACGTTTAATGTTAATCTGGGGATACTAGAGGGATCTGTGCTGGGTCCTTTAACATTTTAGTTAATCGTCACAAATTTAATTTTTAAGCTTTGGCTATGTGGTACTATACACAGATGATATCACCATTACAGTTGTAGGAGAGACGATAAAGGCTAGTAAGTAGTTCACACTCCAGTATAAAACTAGTAGACTTATTGTGAATACTGAACAGTGTATAAGCAGCTATATGAGAGCTTTATAAAATTGTTCTGGATTATAACTTGCGCTGTCGTAGCATCGTACTTTTTCAGACGGAAGGGTTATTGGGAACATGTTTCAATACGTATATAAGTTAGTTTTATTGAAAATAATACACTGATATTTTCCTGTATCTATCAATCTATCAATGTATATATCGTACCACAAAAAAGGTTCTAAGAGAAAGTCAGATATGTACGACTATCCCACGAGATGCGGAAATCTATTCAAAATGCATCATCTTAAGACTTCATTACATTTTATCCAGGGAGATATCAATTCAATCATCTACCTGAAGATTTGAAAAAGACAGTCACCTACCTGGCTTTAATAGAAAACTTTCAAGTTATCTGGTAAGGATGACGTTCGACTTTGTGAAGGAATTTAAGAAAATATTATGTTTTAAATACTTAGGTACCATATAATATTAAAGTGGATCCGCTTTTGTATGTATTTTAGACGTTTATGTATGTAATTAGTTAAATTATTATTCTATTTACTTCACTACAACAATCAATAGCAAAAAAAACCTTTAGATAGAGCTGAGAAAGTTGCAAAGTATTTCTATCGACCACATTTTAGGAGGAAACATTTAGTGCAAATTTAATAGAATTATAAAATAAAGTTATAGGAAGAAAAGAACTGTGTTGCAAATGATCATGTACAGCTTTATTCATAAACAAAGAGAAAAACATGTAAAACAAAATTGAAAACATATATATTGGAGTCTTATTCCTTACAAAACGACGAGAGTCAATTAGTTGTGAGGAAGTTAGTTTAAAATTTGCATGTACATCGTTTTATATTCTTATTATGGTCAAGACATTAACTGAAACTAATTAGAATCATAACTCAGTATTAAAGTGACATACTCAAAAGGCATAACAGCGAAAGCTTCGGTACAACTCATAAGCAAAGTAACTACTATTAGCACGATATTTTGTTTATGCCATGTTGTTTCTGGAAATCTGTCTCTCTTTCTATTGGCAGGATTTGAAATTATTATTATTGTTTGTAATTGTAATCTTAGTTATTCGTTTTAGAATTCTCTTATATACTATAACTAAACATCTAGTTTTGCTGCTAGATGGTTCTCTAGAGTAAAGTTTAATAGTTTCCTGTCTAATGAATCTTCACCGGTAGTTGCAATGTTTTGTCTGAACAACATTCTTGTCTCTTATGTGGTTTTTTCACAACTGCTTCTTCGAACTACATCTGCTTGTAAATCGAATATTTCTTTACCTTTCCTTGAATAACTGTTGCAAACATTTATTAACAAATTATGTTAAATAGAAGTTAAATCTTAACATAACAAATACTAGAACGTTTAATTAGTATCAAAAATACAAAAATACTTAACTGTTCACAAACAAAAATTGCTTTGCTTTTATGTTGGCTGTTGCTTTCTCTAATGAGAAACCAGCAATAATGTCCCACCATAACGGGATGGCACCTACCCTGATATTGATTTTACATTTCTATAATATCTTTCTATAATATCTTTTCCTCTACACTTCACTCATCTTTTCTAACTTAACAGGAAAGAAATCCAAATATGATTGCAAAAAATGAACTTTGAGCGACATTCGACGTCCTAGAAAAATGTTTGCAGAAATGTCTAAAGAATGCGAAAAGAAGTCCATGCAGCCAGCTTTAAATTAATCATGGTACGTTCGAAATTTTCATCTTTGAAAAGCATCTTAATTTGTGGACCAACCAATTTCTTCGCAAACTTTTGCATCAGACAGCGTTGAAAACGTATCTCTTAAGTACTTCAAACAGTTACCTTCTTTTTCTAGTGTTTTCAATCCTAATTTAGTGTGTAGAAGGGATGGAATCACCAAATTGTAATTCACTAACGTTTTAAATATTATATTAAATTTTCCGTAGGTCCCATTCTTTTATTTGATAATGTTATAGAACCGATCTTCTCGGAATAGCCACGACTACCAAGAAATATTATAGTATATACTATAATCATACATAAATTTAGTTAAATAAAATCACACATCCAGCATGGAGAACAAGAAAAATGGTATTAAATTCATAACAGATTTTAGAAGATTATATTCCGATTTAGTTGCTATCGACTAGTCACATATTGACAATTTTGATGGCGTTAACAAATGTGTAGAGTATCTTTCTGAAAGGCTTTATTCCACGTTTGATATGTCTGTTCCACAGTTCGTCATCAGCTCCATTCATAGTTATTATCCGTGGTTTACTATTGCCATAAAGCGAAATTTGAAGACGAAGCAGTATTATCTTACGAAATGGAAGAAGACTGGTAATACTATAAAATGGAATTTCAACGGATTCGCCGCATAGTGAAATCTGAGATATCTAATGCATATAGCAGTTACATCTATAGGGTGCAACATCAAATTATTGATGATCTCAAGTCTTTTACGCAATTTATACACTCTAAAAGTCCGACTACCAGAATCCCTGAAAAATTAGTTGATGGTCAAAATGAATACAACGATCCACAATCCATTGTTGATCTGTAGTCCTTCGAGGACGTCCAGATCCACGGCGACGATGTTGAACCCCTTCCTCGGACCATTTGGACCAACACCTCAATACCGTTGAAACATTTCGGTTTACACGACGAGCAATTTCTCTTAGCGAAAGTCCGGCCTCTCTCATACCAATAATACGGCCACGTTCAAAATCACTTAATTGGACAAAATGTTGATGTTGACGTACTCTCGGCATTGTTATCAAGTGCAGAATGAAATTGTGACGTAACAACAACAATTTGCAAACTTGACAGTTACTAAATGGTCTAATACTTCAAATTTATAGTTACTATGTGCTATGGAAACAACATGCAAAAAAAAACTACTGGCTAGATTTTATTCAAATTTTAATCATCAATTTGTTTAATGAAAATAAACGTTTCCTGAAAATTTCAATAAAATCATTCGACAACTTCTAGGTGTTGCAATTTTTCTGGAAGTCAGTATATTTCCAATGAAAAACTATACAATTTGAGAGTTTAGTAGACTATTAAAGACATTTATGGTCTTATGCTGTATATATTTATTTAATTAAGTTTTGGTTGCACACCAATTCTTATTATGGAGTTCTGTTACGAATTTATAATAGCTAATAGTAAGGAGTGTATTTTAATGTTGTGCTTGTGCTGTTTCTTTTCAACTGTTCCTTCTATAAATCTACAAGTTTCATTTCTGTGTAAATAAATGTATCTGCAATTTAAATGATTTATTCTTTTAAAAATATTTTCAATTAAATAATTTTTGATTGTTATTCAAACGTCTATTATCTTTGAACGGAACCACTAACTAATTTATATTTGGATATGCTCATCGAATATCTTTTGTTGACCATTTAATAAGTTTTAGTAATATTGGAGTGAGAGTGGAGTTACATTGAACTGGTTAGATGTTTTCCGAAATGATACTTAATTGTTCAAGAGCCATAAGGTCAATGATAATGCCTTTCCAGATGATATTTTTGACCACCAAATGTGTGTTGTACCATAACAGAATCATTTTCAACTTTGCCCAGTAAAATAATGCAGTTTTTTCTGAGATCCTGAAATGTCCTCGAAATTCTTAATCATATTCTTTCACATTGATCTTAACAAAGGTTTGTATCTTATGTATTGTTCTTTCTTTACCTTCATCGACTGTGAAATGCTAAGACGTACTGGAACTAAAATTTGATTTATTCCTAACATTTGTTTCTCAAAAAATAAGGTGTTATCTGGTTAGTTCAGTTTGATCAATTTAGTTAAAATAACAAACTTGGTCATTTTTTTAACTGAAATTGAACTATTATGTGACGGAAATGGTATAACAAATACGAGTATTACATACTAGAAAATTCAACTCAATGGTCCACACTTGTCTTCGATTTGAACTTTTACTTGTCAGTCTTCAGGAAAACTGCAGCTTGCAAATTACAGAAGAAAAATAATCAAAATTAAATCATTTAAGTATTCTAAGAGGTATTTGGGCTGAGCTTAGGTAAATAACTGACCAACGCGTCATCGAACTTTACCATGCATTTGATCATTATTTGAAAAATATCAATACCATGATTCCGTAGTAATAACATCTAGAGCATTACAGTTACGGTATCTTAGTAAAAGATCATATTGATTGAACGAAAGTTCTGGATGACTGTCGGTTTTTCTTTTGTCTTATCAATAATGACAATATTAGCACACGGCCAAACGAATTCATCAATATAGTACCACCAGCAAGCGTGACCGTTATTTTATGCTGTTTTTACTTTGTCAAAAGTCAAGAAATCACTAACTACGTTTTTGGCTCTAGTATACGAACGCCACTGAGGTTGGTTGACATACCGAAGTTGATACTGGTCGGTCGCATCTCGCGTGTGTAGAAAGTGTGCGGTTGTGCCGCAAGGGACGACGACAAAAACCACATACTCGCATACGAAGACTTGCCGAAGCAATTATGCCTCCGGTGGTTTTTTGCTTTTCCGCTGAATTAAATCTTTATTCGTCGAATTAGAAAGTACGTCCGGGTGTAATAGTCTCGATTACTAGCTTAGCAATTAATAGTTTATATGTATATTCTATAGCTATAAGTTATTAAATAAGAAAATAGGATTCATTTATTACATATGTATATTATAGTTTTCAATTGCCTAGCTGACTACGATTTATTTTTTTTTTCGATTTGAAACATACATACATATGAGTGTAGAATACATACTTTTGGTAACTACTTCCTTTTACGAACACAAACATTTCTATGGATGCATTTATATGAATTGCAACAAGATATCGCGGATGATGTCAGTTACGTAAGTTATCAATTCCCAACTCCACTTTTACACCAATTAAAGCCGAGAATATGGTGTATATAAATTTCTGATTATGTCTGTCTGATAAAACTAATGTATAAGAAGTGATGAGAGTATGCATTTATAAGCAAAGAAATTATATACCAGACACATTGCAGAATATTCAAAAAAAACTCTTATTCTGAATGCAATTAATCACTTTAAGTTTAGTTAGTTTCCAATCCGAAAATCCAATGTTCACAGAACGTACATTATCAACTAATACTTGCTTTATACGATCTCCGCAATTACTTTAAGCCTACCTATTCAAAAAAAAAACTCTTATCCTGTTAGTTATTTTGATTTTTGATAAATATCCTATCTATAATATCGAAGATTTGACAAGTTGTAGAACGATACATACTTGCCATTTCCTTTGTTATACTAGGTCTGGTTCAACCGGCAAATAACGTCTAATGGTCAAGACCAGGCGTCCAAGTTTGTTTAAGCATTCGATTCTGATAGCTGAAAGTTATGAGTAACTCCTTACTGAAATAAACAGATTATTTGTGATTGTGATGCGTTACTGCTTTAGCCTTCTTGATTTCTCTAAAGTTTACGTTAAGTCTGGACACCACAGCCTCTTATTGATTCTTCACGATGTTAAAATGTTAGTTCTGGAGTTCTGCAGGACTCAATTTTGGAACCTCTCCGTTTTGCAGTTTATCTTTCTTGATTTTTTTATGTTCGAAAATTTCATTTACATGTTGATGACTACTACTGTCGTTTAAAAACGGTTGTCCGGTTCCGGGCACCCGGAACTGGATGGACTCTAAATGTTTCTACTCGGTTCTCTTCGGTTCTATTTAAACGAATCAAGTTATTCGGCTACCCGATGTGAGCTTTTGTCCAGATATATTATATACATAATGGAGTATGGGTAAAATTGCTTGACATGCTGGGGTTTCACATATATAGTTAGAGAAATAAGAATAGTATTAAAAATTTATCATTCTCGGTTAGTCTGCTAGAAACCGTCTTCGGCTATGTGAATCCGGAACCAGCTCGATAACCCTACTGTTGATAATCAGTTTTTTGAGAACGTAGTCTCATCTACTGAAGCAATTAACGCAGATTTAAATACCATCTAACAAAAACCAAGCTACATTAAACAAGTTCCATATGCGGATCTCAGGCACCGCAACCATATTACAACTTAATAATCAATAACATACCAAAGATGTAATGTTTGGAGCTAGAGTTGTCTGGTCAATTCACATTGTGATTGCTGCCAATGTAAATAAGGTTAAAATCTTCTTAGGTTACGTTCATTATAAAAAGGGAGAGGGGCGATCATAGCAGCACACGAAACAAAAACCTACATAGTATCAAAGCTTATTCTTCATAGCGATATGGTCAAGAGTTTAACGTCTTGTTTTAATTATTACTCTAGTCTTATAGGTAATCTCTCGTCCTGTCATTTGATTCTATAGAGCAGCACTTTAATATCATAAAAGGTATTAATTATTTTGAAGATTACCATCAGTTCCAACAATAACCTATTTTCAAAGGTTGTGAGTTTAAAATAATTAATATCAATAAGTTTTTCCAAAAGTGTGACTGTATGACCGGAGCAATGCCTTCTATTGAACCGCCTCAATTTTATTATCCTGAAATACATACAACGTAAGAATTTCAGGTAGCAGTAGTTTAGTGAATAATTGTCTGCGCAAACTATTCATTCCACTTTTGACCACCATTAAAATGTAATATTATAAAGCTTGTATGTTTCGCAAAATTATTATTTTTGAAGAGTCCCTTATAATAAAACAACATTTAAGTCTGCTATTCATACCTTAAATATAAAATTTAAAGAGACACTTATAACATCTGCCCATACGCACCAGTTCTTCGAGATATTTTTGTCATAGCAGATCAAAACCGTCGTTATGGTTTGTTTTCTACTTTATTTTGATTGTTTGTTGCCCAGTTTAATGATTGAGCGAGGAGGAATAATGCAAAGAAACTCAAGTAACTTGCGCCACTACTTGTATACACCGTGTTTCATGTAACTAGCACATTAGAAGTTTTTGTGCTTACAACGCGAATATTTTCCAGAAGTTTTGCCTTCTCACATAATTGACCGCAATCTTTCAAGTTAAAATATTTTTAAACTCGTGCAACTTCCGGTTATACCGGAAGTAGGCGCCATCTTTGTTATTTTAAATGTGACACCCTGTATTTTATTCGAGATTTGAATTGCTTATTTAAATAGAAGAATAGAGATACCGGGTTGGATTATGTCAAAGTCAACCGTTTCGGAGATATTCAACTGTTTTCCATTTTTAGGGCACTTGATCGTAAATTTTAAAAGTTCTTTATCTGAGACATGCCAAAGATAAGCAATTGAAATTTGTTCCTGAGATAGCCAAAGTATTGTTCTATTCGAATATCACCAGGTTTAGCAATAATATTACACAGGGTGTTCTCTAATTAAATTACAATTATACACATTTCAAATGCAAGAAACTCAATTTTTTCAAATGAAACACCCTGTATATTTTCGCCTTTTCTGAAGCAGAAAAAATTGTCTTTCGATCCACTGTTACATTCCCTATACCTGTCTCTAGAGGTTTTTGAGTTATTGGGGAGATAAGCCTGAAGGCCCGATATTTTGCCATTTATCACACACAATGTCAGGAAGACTTGGAAGTAACAAAATGTTTAGTTGTCAAAATTTCGTTTGCTGCCAGTGTTATTAATTTGATGCTTGGATATTTTTTGTACTTTACTGAATGATTTGATTAGTGCATAATGGAAGGCTATAATAATAATTATCCAAATGAAAGTATCCTTAATTTATTTTACATACACGGAGAATGTAATCGCATAATAAGTAGAACTTGCCGTGTGTTCAATCAGAGATACCCGAATTTGCCTCCGATGAATTGATTCAAATTTGCAAAAATTGAAAGACATTTTTTGCGACATTGGAATATGAACACAAAAAGAAATTGTACTAAGCCAGTAACAGGTGAAGAAAACAACGAAATTAATATTCTGGGATATTTCACAGCTCATCCCCATGCTTCGATACGTAAAGCAGAGGTTGATTTAGATATTAGTATGACGTGCTAGCAAAGAACAAATGGCACCCATGTGCACAAAGGAAACTCCACGAACTGAGAAATGGAGACGCTCAGAGAAGAATTGATTTTTGTGAGTGGCTAACTATTCGTAAACAGGAAGATCCGTACATGTTACGAAAGATTTCATGGTCGGATTAATTCAAGTTTACCAGGCAAGGCGTTGTATCTAATAAAAATGGTCATTTTCGGGTAGATGAAAATCCCCACTTTTCACGAGTAAGCCATTTTCAATATGAAAACTTTTGGAAAAATTCGTGTTGTAAGCACAAAAACTTCTAATGTGCTAGTTACATGAAACACGGTGACATACTTCTATGTTTTTGATTTATATTGTTGATCAACGCTTAAATTGAAAAGCAATTATTGAAGGTGCTTGTTGTTATCAACAAAGCTCAACTAACAATCTTGATTGTTAGTGTGACAACTTATTACTGTCGCCTTTTAATCACTACGATAATATTTATGGATTATGTTGTGAATGTTTTAGATTTTCAACAAATATAACCATATCTCAAAACCATGCTTTGTTTTTGAGATTTGAAACTCCTCTGAACTTGATAAATTCATGAAGTTGTCCAACTAAAATCAAGCAAAATTCATTTTTGTGTCGTTATTCCATCTATTTATATAATTAGTTACATCAAAAAATATATCAAATCTCTTAAATGGAAAACAATCAGTGTACTTATTCTGCTATTATTTGAATTATATTTGCAATTCTAAAGACTCTATCGATGACGTGTACCTATACCAATTGTGAAAATCAGATATTGAATATTAAAAATCTCGTCAGCACAAATAAGAGTACCCCGTTATGCATGCATAATTCAGAATGAGAATATGAAATGTGTGCTTTTTTTATTAAATCGTTCGCTAACAGTAAATTTCCATAGAACGCGGAACATTGAACAGTCTATGTCCATTCTCGGAAATCTGTTCCTTTCTTCATGGAACACCTCTAAAACAATCTATATCTTGTAAAATGTTTCCAGTATATACTCGACGAGCGTGTTTATTTGAATAATATATGCGTTGTCCCGTATTAGCATTAATACTCCTGCAATGTTATTATAATAATAATTGGCATGATCATCATCGGTCGTATATGGAAATAACAAACACAGGTTTTAATAAATATTCTCGAACGTAACGGTAATATGATTGTCGAGATATTTCAAACCGATTCTAGAAATTAATCTTGAAGTTTCTGTTTCGAATAGTGTACGCCGTACAAGAAAACTACGTCTGAGGAGCGGTCAAATTTGAAATATCTACTTGAAATGAAAACAGTTGGAGATTGAATGTAATGAGAATGAACAAGTAGATCATTTGCTAGATTGCCCGCGGTGATGCAGTAAATACAAATAGTATTGGAATTGCGTTTAAAGTGTGATGAATACTCGAACAACGCGCAATACTACATTTCTTCATGAATATATTAGTTGGATCGTTTGTCATTGAGTTAGTTTTGTGAACCTTTTGCAGCGTGATATATTATAATCAATATGCATAGATTACTTTTTAACAAAGAAATCTTAGCGTGCTATGTATGAGAATCTAGTATTTTTATTTATTATGGTTTGAGCGTGTAAGCTTGTTGCATTTTCAGTATAAGATGGATACTATTACATAAGCTATATTATATAATTATGTATGTACTATTCTTGTTGCAAACATATAATTAGAAAGATCAGCACTGGAAGATATCATAAAAAATAACATGTTTACTTTCAAGGATATCTCTTATTGTCAAGTTTATTGTCAACTAAATGTGTCTCAAATTTCAAGGAACAACAGGACGGTCTAAAATATGCAAAATAGCTGTAATGATTCATTCTGCAAAATATGCATTCAGATAATAATACTTTGAAAAAAAAAATCCAAACAATTCATTTATAAATATTTTAGCATATTGTAACGTATTTATTCCTAACATTATTATATTGCTGCCTTACTTTGTATTAACCAATGCAAAATACGTTGGATAATGAATGAAAACAAACTTCCCATTTTTTTACTAACATTTCCTTATTTGACTGATTTGTTAAAGTTCCGTTAAATTTTTTACATCTGTTAGATGTTTGTTTTAAAATTTGCTCCTCTTAAATTAAACATCTAAAAGCATGTTAGACAAACTTAATCTATATGAGGTGATAATACCATTACTTAATACTACCTAATTAGATTCGCTTCTTAAGTCTAACTTTTTGAACATTTTCGATAACAGTTCTTTGTTTTGTGGAACATTTTTTCTTACGTTGTGTTTGCTAATTACATACATAAATCATAGATTGCCTTATTAAATAGAGTTTTCTTGTCGAGAAATAAAAATGCGTCGAATATACAAAACTGCAGAGTTTTGTATATTCGACGCATGGGAAATAGAAACTTTTTGCAAGACTAAGATCTTTAGGAGGACGACTAGTTTTAAGAAAGGGCTGCAATATATTTTTCAATATAAAATATTCAATTTAATAAAGCTTAATTTTTTATTGATTTCATAAAATCTATTCATAAACTGTGTATGTCGTAACCGAAAGAAAATCTGAAATGTCCCCATTAAGCCTGTAAAAATGAATGTTGAAGTGAAAATGAACTTTGCAGACATGGATAAAATTCTGATTTTAATATATGTACTGTACAGTGCAAAAGAAACGGTCACATTGTTATATTTTACGTAAAATAAATATTAAAGTAGAAACAAAAGTTTTACATGATAGAAAAAGGTTTATAATGTGTTTACCACAACTACAACTTACAGTCCTTTTTTTAATATTTTGTATGACCACCTTTGAACTTAATAGTGTCTTTTATTCTATTATTGATGGTTTGATATAATTTGATGATGAAGTTGTTCGAAATGTTGTATCATTCTTCTTGTATCACATTCCACAATTCATTTACATTGTTTGGAACCCTTTCCGTCTTTTTCCGATCCAGATAATCTCAAAAATGCTTTATAATATTGAGGTCCTGCTTCTGTGGCGGCCATATTATAGTACGAAGGACCCCGTTCTCTTGATGCTGCTGTAAATATTTTTTACTAGGTTAGAAGCATGTTTGGAATCGTTATATCTTGCTGCAGTATGAAATTGTGTCCGATCAAACGATGGCCAGAAGGTATCGCATGTTACTCTAACAGAATTCGGCATTTTTTCGGCGTTAAGTTTACCTTCGATTTTCCCTATATCTCCAACTCCTTCGGATGAAATACATAACAGTGGCTTTTAAAGATGGTTTTAGAAGGGATTTACCAACACATCGTCGGACATATTGACGTCTGTTTGATTGGAAGAGTTGAAATTTGGACTCATCTGTTTATAAGACTTGTTTCTAGTCACTATCACCCCAGTTTCGATGATCTTCTTCATATTTTAGTCTTTTAGCTTTGTTGCCATGTCTTAAAAGAGGTTTTCGAACAGCTATATACCCTCGTAATCCAGATTTAGTTAAAGATCGTCTTACTGTAGAAACATGTACGGACGATTCAGTAGCTTGTTCTAAGTCTCGTACTAGTTCTGCACTTATTTTTTACGATGCCGTCAAGCAGTTACATTTAAAAAGTCTTTGTCGGCTCTGCTTAGCTTTCTGCGTCGTCCAGATTTTAATTTATCCACTATATCGCCAGTTTCATCGTGGTTTTTAAAGTAACAGTGTTTCAATTTTGTAATATCAATATTGGATTGGATAGGTGAACGAATCTATGAAAATTGAGTGAATATTTCAATCTAACTACAGATTTTTTTATTTCAGGCTTGTTACCTATCGGAGATATAAAAGTAGTATAACAAAGGCTGTAGTTAGGCTGAAGTTTCATAGATTTCTCTGGCATTTTTTATCTAGTCAGTCTGATCTTGATATTACAAAATTTAAACAATAAAATTATGATTTTTTTTTGTTATAGTTGATAATACAGTCACATATATCGGCTTTGTATAGGCACATTTTGTATTTTATTTCGCTGACGGTCTACTCTGTTCTTTCATCAATCAATAAAAAAAGAAGCTTTGTTAAATTTAATATTTCAGCTGAAATTTCTTCTGATGTAATTATTATTATTTAAAATTGAACAAGAAGCATTTATAGCGTTCCAGCTGAAAATAGTATTAATTACGACAAAACAAATTTTGTTTGCAATTCTGACAAAAGAAAAGCAGCTGAGAGATGACCTACAAAGCGGGCTGAAAGGATAATTGATTCATCTGAGTTTACTACGTCGGTGATCTTATCTGATGTGCTAACTGACGCATAATAACTAAAAGTGTTTAATTATTTATAGAAAATGGAAATAAAATAAACGTTATGAATGTTTGAATAAAATTATTATATGCTAGCACATTAAGATGGCATCAAAGAATCTTGTTGTTTGAATCGAAAAAACTAAACGAAGAAATGTGTAAGATTTAGTGCAATTTCGCTTTCTAAAAGAAAGATCTACTACAAACTTAGTGAAATAATTTACGTGCTTTTCTAGGAGGTAGATAGTATTAGGAGGTGCTTTAAAAGTGAAAAATAACTCATGAACAACCTCTCAGGCTACTATTTCTAAGACCGTGAGGATTGGGATGCTGGTGTACCAAAATTTGAAAATAGATGACTTGTCTGGTACACAGACGGATCCAAGACAAATAAGACGGTTGGAGTTAGAGGTCATGGCTCGAATACACCATAGCTGCGTCTGAGAGTGTCTGGATAAAGGGACGAAAGTAGTAATCATCCTTTCAGTCTAAACTGATCTGGGAATGTTAAGACGCAGCTGGCTGCAAATAGTAGGGTATATCTGATATAGGTTTTAGAGCACTGAATTCTAAAGGAGGTAGGTGCTAAGGTAGATGAATTAGAAAAATAGGGAGCCAATATGCATTGCATTGGACGGCAACCTTACTTCAGCATTTTTAAAAGCCAACTTAGAAAAGAAATCCAACAACGGAAGATAAATGAAAGTGCCTTCCTGTGGAGAACAACACCGGGATAAACTCTAGCGAAGAAATTTATAAACATCTCGCCAAATAGGAACAAGAAGTTAATTGCTCTTAGAAAGCCAGAATTAAGGACACTTACAGGCTTTATCACTGGTCAATGTCCTCTAAGATATCATCTCAGAAAGATGGGCAAAGTAAATCAATATATCTGTCGACTTCGCAAACGTAGTAGGTACTGAGACTGCTAAGTAGATACTTTGCAACTTTGAAGCTAAGGTTTCAGCATATAAGAAAGTCGATTCTAATGCCAGATGAGAGCAAAGTCATGGCATCTAAATCAATTCTAGGATTTGTTAAGAATATCAGATTGGAGGGGTACCTATGGAACTGGGTAATCACAATAGATCAGTAGGTCGTAGTGATGAAAGGTACTTGAAACCTGAACCACCCTTCCAGAAAACCAGAAAACATCACTACAAGGGAAAGAAAGTGACAGTGATGGTCACAGCACCTACAAACAAAGATTAATAGTTCCAATTGTGCTATGTCAATACTAAAGCTTGGCTTTATGAATGATAACAACACATTCGTGTTTTTTTTTAATCCAAATAAAACTTTGCAAACTAAAGTTAAGTAATTGTAATAAATACTTTTACATTTTACGTTTTATTAGAAGCCATGTCGATATTAATTCTAAGTATCGAATACTCAATAAAAAACTTCGATATAGTTGGCAGTGGAAAGTAGTTTGCTCATAAAAAAATATCTTTGTTCTTCCAGCTACTTTCAGTGCAATTTTAAATTCGAACACTCCTCTTTTAGATATGCGTTAATGTCCTTACGTGGTGTACCTTATATGTCCTCTGTCATACTTATCCATTTCATTTAAAAAATCTCAGGTATTCCACAGAACACCTTAAACATTTATAGAAACTTTTCATTACGATCGCTATCTTTTATATTATACCACTCTGTATAACATAACAGGTGTTGCGGATACATATAAATTTGCTATTGTTTCTTGTTATTATCAATACGATTTCTGTAATTTCTGTCATCGGTAGCAGCAGAATGATTAGCTTGTTTACAACTAAACAATGTCTGTCTGCAATGTAATGCAATATTGACTACTATTACTATGTACAACTGCTACTGTTAAATGATGCAGAAATGTCAATTCCTCCGGGCGATGGACGGAATACCTAACGAACAATCGACATGAATTAAACGACATCAAACGGAAAAGAACATTCACTCTTTTTCTTTTTCATTGATCCACAGCGGTACTCAAAAGTAATTGTGCGGTAATTAGCAATAATTGAAATTCCAAACGCAGTGGCCAGCTCCATGAATAATGCATTTGGCGTACAGGTCTAATGGTACGAGTGTGTTTTAATGCACGACTGATTTTGAAATGATTGTATTTGTTTTCGGCTACTGGCAGTATAGTTAAATTAAGGATTTAATCGTTATATACAAACGTGAGAATAAGAAAAAGTTACATACGGCTTCTGTAAGACCGTGACTTGTGACATTTTCTTCTTATTAGTATTTTTGATTATAATAATGTTAATTCTAAGAAAAATCTTCATTTTGCATTATTCCTATTTATTTTTTAAATAACGGAAAGAAGATTGTTGATCTAAACACAGCAGTGTGAGAGATATGAATATAATTAAAAAAAGAGATGGCAGTAGTTTGTGTTACATGAGCTATAAAACTATTAATAGATATGTAATTAAAAATATTAATATTTAGAAATATATACTAAGAAGAGGAATAACAGCAAAGAAAAAAAAGGTGTAAAAAAACCCTACAAACAAATGAAAGCAAAATGAAACCCAATGCAAAACATTGTAGGTCTACTCATTGACGACGAAGTTCCGTTCTGGCGACTGGGTCGTAAACTGAATTGATCGATAAGCGAGGATCTATCAGTTGGGCATTTGCACTTTTGAATTTTCAGCACTGCTTCCTAACGTGGTTTTTTTCTGAATAAAGAAAAGTTCAAAGAAAACTTATGTTTTTGTTTTAATTTGCATTTCTAAGAATGCATACAGAAATTAAAAAGTGACGTACTAAACAATTTAAGTTAATTCTGTAAAAAACAAAGAATAACCATTTATGATATGTAGTCTAAAATGTGGTTTCTTAGTGTTCGTCATCGGATTTATCACCAGAGCTATAGAGGTACCTCCTGGGTAGCGAAGAAATAGAAGTATCTACAAGGGCAGGAGTTCTAGTTGTAGCTTTTGAAAAGAATATCGTTAATGTAGTCTGCTTTGTAACTTTCTTTTTTTCGTCATAAATTTCACGATAACACCGTAAAACTTCATTTATTTTCCTCTACTGACTTTTGTATTGTATCTTTCTCTTATTTTATGTATGGCATTCGTCAAAATCTAAATTACTCGTGAACACTTTCTGACATTTTTGCATACACCTTGTATATACCTTGTTGTCACTTCTTCCCAAGTGGTTTCAATGTCCTTTATGAATTCCAAAATATTATATGACTTCTAGAAATCACGAAGGGTTATTTTATTACATTCTGTTGTTGTTACATCTTTGGAAAACATTTTGTGCAAATACTACAATTGCTGTATTGGATAACAGTTGCGTTTTTAGGCAGATACACTACTTTTACATCTGGGTGTAAATCCTCTAGATGTTCGGGATGGCCTGGTGCATTGTTTACCAGAAGAATAATTTTAAATGGCAAGTTCTTTTCCAAACAGTATTGTTTAACCGTCGGTATGAAGCAGTTGAGGAACCGATCCTCAACTAAAGCTCGCATCATCCATGCTTTGTTGTTTGCACGATAGTAAATGGAAAGGGTGTCCTTATTAACATGCTTGAATGCACGTGGGTTTTCAGAGCGATAGATAAGAAAAGGTTTTAACTTGAATTCAGCGCCATTACATCTCAACAGCAATGCAATTCTATCTTTAAATACCTTAAAATCGGGCATTGTTTTCGTTTCTGCGTGAATATAGAATATTTTTTCTAAAAAAGAGCGACTTCGTCCACATTAAAAATCTGTTTCGGGCGGTAGTTGCTTCCTCAATAATCTTATCAAATTGCTCAATAAATTTTTCTACTGATTTTACGTCTGGGCTTGCTGCCTCACCGCTAATAGTCCTAATTAGTAACTTTTCCATCTCATGAATCAGACCTTTCCGCAGGCTAGTTATTACGACTTTAAAACTTGTCAATGATTTTACTGCATCTTTTTCTTTCTTAGTCTTGCCCTCCAAGATTGTTGAATGCGCCAGATCCAACCCATCATACTATCTCTTTAACTTTTTTACCAGTGTCATAATCGTTAATAATCTTCCTTTTTGTTTCAAAATCTATAGCTTTGAGGAACATTTGTTCTAAGAATATAATTGATATTATGATGTTAATTGAATGAAAAACTCATTAAGTGAATAAGACTAAAAATAGGTTGATATAATTTTAATTTGTTTTTAGTGAAACTACAGGTATATGAAATTATTATCGTTTAACCTTGGTTCATATAAATGTACATCCTTGTTATCTCTTTTTTTGCCAAAACCTGGTTGTTCATTTAGACACACCAAATACTAAATATTAGCCGGCCTTGTGTAAAAACTTCTGCGAAAAAGGTAATTCTCTTGAACTTGTTTTTAGGTACCAATTATAGAAATGTGCAGCATGTTTGGGATCTTTCGGTAGTGATTTTTTTGTTTCCTACCTGCATAAGGACTGAATATTTTGTGAAAATTCTTTAACTCGGCTTCTTCCAATTTAAGAAATTATTCTCTCGATTGCCATTGAAGGATTTACTTGGAGGATGTTCCAGTTTTTTGACGTGAAATTAGGTGGTGCTAAACAGGTTTAGAACCCCATGTACTATCATCGGACGTAAAAATAATATATGTAACAGAAACTGGACAATCATATATCTGATAGCAGAAAACGTGGTTTCAGTTTTTTGAACATGCTGCTTGCAAGTAAGGTGCGAATCAAACGTTTTTCTCATATATTTAACTGTGTAGCTCCAGAAGAAGCGAAAGCTACCCAGGACGATGTTGTTATGTGGTGATTTATGTTTTTTTTTTGGTAAATCTTACTGCAACACACGTTAACTCATTGCTTTCAATTCTTCACCTGGAATGTCAAACCAAAGCATTACTTCTAGAGGCAGTGTAAATTGTCATCGTCGTTGTCATCTGCACAGATAGTGAGGTGGGCTTCGTATATGTAAAGAGAAAACGAATCAGGGGCCAGCAATGATCCCTAAAGAAAATTTGCTGAAGCTGGATTGGTAGAAAACAGAAGGATTATCTTAAAAACCAATCTGCTATATTATACCATATTGAATGCTAGCACAAATTTCAAACCCCTCCTGTTTTGGTTATTAGCATGTGCCTGTTCTGTTTGCTTCTCTATGCTTCAGGGAGTCTGGATATCTGAAAGTCTATACAAAAGCCTTATCGTAAACCGAATTGTTCCACTTTGATGGCATTGAGGATAAATAGTTCTTCTTCCAATCTGCTCGCTGAATCGTTGCCTTTTTTATCTTGCATAAGATATCAGAGAGATAATGTGGTAATTCTGACAGCTCAAATAATCTTTGCTATACCTAGGCTTCGGGTTCAAGGTTGGTTATGACATAGTGCTTTCATATTTTTGGATACTAATTCAACTTTTTAGACCTTCTAGTGCAGTGGAAATAGAGTCAAATGTAGGAGCTTTTTATTACTATAAGGAGTTAATAATACGCTTTACTTTAGTTAGGCTCCAACTCGTCATCCGAGTTGTCGTCATCAGGTATCTCGTAAACTGAATCTAGGTGGATTGCCAAAATCTGCGCCTTCTGTCTTTTTTAGATTCAGTTAAACAACTGCTTGCTCTAAGAAATTAGAGTACTGAAAATGTCAACAAACAAAAGAATTAACTTTTGAACGATGTTTATTTATATTATTTCCCTCAATATATTAAAAGAAGGAAGAGTCTCTTCATATATCATAATTCGGGCATATAAATCAAAAAAATGTTCGTGACTGTGACCGTGACATTTAATTCATGCTTAAGCGACTATAACCTAATATTATAATAACAGCGTCTAATTGTCAGATTGCGTACATTTATATTTTCGCTTTTATTTTACTTTCAAACTTAACGAAATGCAACAGATACTCTTCTTACATCTAAGAGAGTCAATAAAAACGTATTAGTTGCTTTTACTTTGCGTTAAACATGCGTGAAATCGTACTTCGACTCAATAAAACTTTCAACAACGTTGTGGTTGGAATAAGCATTTGCGACAGTGTACACTGAATGTATTTCTTACATGTTGGATGTATTTTACGAAAAGAAAGTTAACGTCGAATGTTTAATCTTGCCAAATCACCGACATTTAGGTGTATATCTATCGCAGAGCTTTCCTAATATGGAATGCGTTGCGCCTTTTTCGTGTACTTCCGTCTCCTCCACCATTATTTTGACATGCCGGTCACCATTGACGTCGTAGCTGAGCTCTGACAATTAAGCTATTGTAGCTCGGTAATAACATAACGGTGAAAAAAGAACTTCGAGCAGTCTACGGTTGCAGATATCCATCAGAGTCGAGAAGAGTTCTCTCTGTGCGTGACATGCATTTTCAGATTGATATCCGAGATTCGCACGGTGAGCAGTAGATATGTTATGTACTTACTCGCTGTAGTAGTAGTCGATTTAACAGTGTCATGCGAACACTATCTAGGAATGGTATACAAGCCTGTCGAAGTGATGCGCTAAATAGACGTTAAAGTATATTCAAGGAACGCACGTTCAGGTTTTAGATAAATTATTACTAGAAGATGAATGGAAACGAGAGAAAATATATTTACTTTCTCTAATATAAATAGAGTTTTAGGATTTGGTTTCGTTTTTAGTTCGTGTATATAGGTCGCAAATTATGATTTAAATCGAGGATAACAATACAAAGATATGTTGTAAAGAATTTGAATTTCATGTCTTACAAGGAAGACGTGATAATTGGGAATAATGAAGATAAACTGGTAGTATATTATTATAGAGACACAGTTGCATGTGCAATAAATTTGTGAATAGATTCCGTTTCCTTATCCACGCTTTTGGGAAAGAAATTGATATGTAGTCACGGAAAAGGTAGTTTTAACTGGAATTCACGCAATATACATATGTTGGTTTGAAAACAACTGTATGATTTTGAATACACGATAAATGAGTCTACGAGCAAACTCGAGATTATGTATTATATCTTAAGGTGAATGTTACTTAAGTTTGAAGTTAATAAATACGATATACTTTTTAAGCTTACTTTTTAAATCTCAACATTACTTAGATTTCCTTTTTGAATGGATGTTTTTAAATTCTAAACCACGATGGTGCATTGTCGTGCAACAAAAACCAACTGCCTGGTTTTCGATATTCCGATCAAACTCGTTGAATTCTGGCTCACGATCGTTGTAGGACTCCCAGATAATATTCTGCGTTCATCGTTTCACCTTCTGGAACGAACTTACTGCGAACAAATCCCTTCGAATCGAATAAAACGGTCAGCATTGTCTTGTTTTTACTCTTCTGAAAGCGTATTTTTTTCTCTTTTGTCTCTTCTGGTGACTTCTGATGACCATGCCGCATTTTGACATTTTATTTTATGGTTTGTATTGAAAACACCACGTTTCATCACCAGTTGCAGTGGCTGACCTGCTTGCCGGATTCGTTTGGGACATTTTTTTTTAACTCTCCAATCTTGTTGGTCGTCTGTCAGGGTGTGTGGCACAAAGCACGCACAGACCTTCTGTTTGGCCAAACCTTCGACAAAAATTCAACAGACTGTGCTTTGCCAATTTCCTCTTCGATGAGTCTCGCAGACACACAGCGGCTGCTTCGAAGAATCACTTTGAGTTTCTCGATGTTTTCTTCATTGCAACTGGTTTTTGGCGTCGCTGCTCGGTAATCGTCCGCAAAGTCCTCACAACCGTCATGGAATCGACCAAACCAGCGGAAAACCTGTGCACGGCACATGCCTTCATCCCCGTACACATTTTTTAGCGTTTGGTACGTTTCTCCACCACGTTTACCTAATTTAAAACGAATTTAATATTCGCTTTTTGTTCCTTGTTGGTTTTTCATCGTCGTAGACAAAATGATTTTACATAAAATGTCAAAGTTCAGTGAAATATCAACCGAATTCACTCAAATTTTAATGAAACCAGTCTCATCGCATCTGGGGTAGACTGTGTATAAGTGGAAATATATCTGGGATTAAAAGATGAATACTTACAGGTCATAATATAGATAATTATAAGGGAGATAGTTGTTTACACGGTATATATTATCTCCATTTCCATCTCTTTCAAAAAGTTGGCCGCAAGAGTAACACCTGAATGATGTGTTTTTGTCTATACATATACATTATATAACATAAATGATACAAGGATGATCTTCTGTAAGTACATAAGTACATATGTTCTCTTGTCTATGTTGATGTTTATCTTTAATGCGCCATCTATTTACAAACAGTCGAACCAAATATGGTTCATTCCAAACTTCTTTTCTTCTTCTTTCTTTATGTTTACAAAAAATGCGTATCTTTGCTCTGAATGTATTTTTTTGTTAGAATTTTGCGCTTTTCATCTCGTTTTTTGCCCAAAGATTAATTGTACATTGATTGGTATTAATATTACTACATTACAAACATAAAAACAAGAGTACTTAGTAAAATAACTCCGAACACCCATTACTATAGTTGCAATTTACAAGTCTTCTCACATTTGATAGTTACCTTCTTTATACATATCCCCTACATGCTTTTTTTCCAAATAAGTTATTTCTTTTTCTCTAAGCTACTTGTAAGTATCTATAAAAATGTATAAAGGGGTTGATACCACTATGAAGGTTTATGTTCGATTTCTAGTTCTTTTTCTCGACGTTCAAACATACATGAAATGAATTTAATATATGTATTGCAAATATATTTTCCTAACGCAGCATTTCTCATTTGCAAAGTATTTATTAGTTATAAATTTTTTCACGGTTTATTGAATGTAGTGTTTAACATTCAACATGTGTCACAAAATGAAAAGTACATAAAATAAAAACATGATTAAATATTTATTATTTTGTTTCAGGTTAATAAAAGGGAGATTACCAGAATTATACTTTATACGTTCTGGTCTTCAACGGACATAACATATAGGTAAGTTAGAATTAATATGGAATGTTGGCAATTAATTTGATTGTATCTAAAGATGCGTTACAAGAATTTTTTTATTGGGTTTACTGGTTATTGCAATTCCTCCGCTAATATACGTTAAGCGAAACAACCATTATTATTAATTAATATTAATGTTTCTATTATTATTTTTCAATTACTGTATTATGTGGAAAATATTCGTTTTATATATGTACATATATACATTCACTTTATGTCCAATTATATTTTTGACATGGCATTTTAGCTTATGCTGTTTCATTTTATAGTTTTAAACATTTCAAATATAAGAAATAATTTTATGGTCATATATATTTTAGGTAGGTGTTTATTTTTTTTAGAGAGCGTAGATTTTATATTTTATTAGAGAAAGTATTTGTAAATTTCATAATTTTACTTTGCAAAATAGAAATTATTTTTGTCGGACTTATCTTTAGATTTTATCTGTACCTCTCTAGAAGTAGTTATTTTAATTGTACATAGGAGATTCTTGGAAAACACTCCCAACTCGAATAATTTACCTGTCTATGGGAAAGTTTT
This sequence comes from Holotrichia oblita, assembly GCA_023690525.1. NCBI lineage: Eukaryota > Metazoa > Arthropoda > Insecta > Coleoptera > Scarabaeidae > Holotrichia > Holotrichia oblita. The sequence goes on along the minus strand of CM043020.1, from coordinate 21,763,362 downwards.
AATTTGGTAGGTGATCTTTTAAGAACCAACTTTGTGTTTTTCTATATTTTCTATAGATATCGTTAATTGCGTTGAGAAATTAGTTAGAAGTTAGTTATTTATGATTTCGTATTACATATGAAATTAATTCAATTTAACTCATCAATAATTGATGGGTTAGAGCAGGGATTCCCAACCTTTATTTCACCGAGCCTCTCCGTACCAAAAAAAATATTTTCATGTTCAACAAAAATAAAAAAACGCACATTTTTTTATCAATTAAATTATTTATTTGAATTTAAAATAGGTGCAATACAGATACAATGTATTTATTTATTAAGGCTCTTCGACAGAAGAGTACACTTGAGAATCATTATTTACTTTCACATTTACATTTTTTAGTTTTCTTTTAATTATAAAAATCCATACCATGCATTGATCATTACTTGCTCGAATAGATTTTTTTCTATTATTATCTTTTATTTATTTAAATTATATTTATATAATTAGATAGTATTATCTAATTATAGTATCTCATTAGTACTTTAAAAGTTTTTATTTATTAAATAAATAAATTATTTATTAAATAAATAAAGCTTGAGCTTGCATGTTCTGTACCAGTTGGTCGATTCTGGGTTCAGTCTTTGCTAGAGCTATGGTTAAATCGCTATCGACGGCAAGGCGATTTCGCTGTTTAATTTTTATTAAAACTAGAGCTGAAAAACCTGTCTCGCATAAATATGTGGACGAAAATGGAATAAAGCAAGAGAAGCAACTTTTGGATTAACAAAGAATTGTTTGATCCAAAATTTCTCTAATGTCGAGAGATCAAAGTCATCTTTCATGATCGAGTCAGCCTTCATTTCTAGAAATTCTTCCTGAACTTTTTCAGGTAATTGTGAGACATCGACAACAAATGGGTTTCTCGTTATGTGCCATATTGGTGAGTCGGAATTAACATCTCGATAGTTTCGGTGAAACTCGTTTTCCAACGCTTGTAAATGAGTTTCTATTTCAGATTTCAAATCTTTATCCAGTTTTTGATGATTAATTGCTTCGGATAGCCGTGAAAAAGGAAACACATTTTCAGCAGATACCTTACTTTTCCAAAGTTTAATATGAAACCTTGAATATGTAGTTACTAATCAAAGTGCAATTTCTGCCCTGAAGATTCAAGTTTGGCTGATTCAGGGCCTCAAATATATAAGCCAAATTGGCCAGCTTCCACTGAAATTTTTCATCTTTTACTAGTTGCATAAAATGATTATTTTCTTTGAATTCAAGAAAGAGGATGACCTCTTCCCTTAATTCATAAAGGCGAGCTAACATCTTGTCTTTTGATAACCAGCGCACTTCTGTGTGGAATAACCGACTGTTCAATGCACCACGTTTGATGTAGTTTATGATCTTTATAGCCGAGTTTAAAATCTAGCACAAATTCTGTGGCAAAGTTTTTGAGGCCAAAGCTTGCCGGTGAATGACACAATGTGTACTAACTAACACGGGGTTCTTTTCCTTAAGTTTTTGAGCCAAGCTTGATCGTACACCTATCATTGCAGGGTGCCGTCAGTGCAGAGTCCAATGAGTTTATTCCAATCCAAATCATTTCTTTCGATGAAGTCCGATATTGAATTAAATATATTTTCAGATTTCGTGCCTGCTGATAATGATTCTGAGTGTAAAATGTCTTCAACAATGTGATCTCCGCTGACATATCTAACATAAATGATTAGTTGTTCACAATGACCGATGTCTGTGGACTCATCACAACTAATGGCAAAAAATGGTGATAGTTTGACTTTATTTATAATTTGTAATTTTATGTCTGATGCAATATCGTCAATTCTTCGCTTGACTGTGTTATTAGAGAGAGATAATGATTTCATTTTTTGCTCTGATTCTTCTCCTAATATTATTTTCGTGGCTTTAAGGATACATGGTTTGATTAAATCCTCCCCGACAGTGTGACGTTTCTTTTGTTTTAGTGTCAAAAACGCTATTTCAAATGAAGTTGTGAAGCTTTTGAAGCACTTAACGATTTGAAACGCAACTTGGCTTTTTATGTGAACGAACTAGTGACAGAAGCGGGTATATCCCTCAATTGTTTTATGAGTCATAGATGGATGCAAGCGGGAGGATGGGGCGGAGGTGTGCGTCTCATGTCGTGTTGTAAGTTATGACTTGTCGAAACTTGTATAGCAGCGATTGAATGGCAATTCGGAACAGTTAATTTACCTATGCGTTATTCGGAAATGTAGACATACCGATTTTGCTCCCCTTGATATTTCTCTGCCCCCCTGGTTGGGAGGTCCTGGTTTAGAGGACATCTGTAACAATACCTTATATCCGAAACAATTAGGCTAGAATTTGTGTATACATATCTGATCTTAGTTTGGGTAACAGTCAACAGTAAACCCAAATTTATTGCATTTTAGATTTTTGTTATCTACTAAATTTAAACTAATATTCTAATAATTCCGACCTCTCTACCAGCTAATTTTGATGCGCCATCTGGGGACCGAATACATACAAATTAGAATTGATTGATTACAATGATTTGAAAGCAACGTATGACAAATGTTGCTATATTAATTGATTAATATCAAGGCAGGGCAGTCCTTGGTTATCCCTAACACTGCTGCCCACTGGACCTATTGTGTTATTTCTGTCTTGATTTCGTTTTACTCAAACAGTTTAGTTCTTTACAGCGGGTTTAAAAGCCTATTCAGTAAATCTTTCTCCAACGGTGGATCAAATGCGCTTTATAGCAACCCTACGCTGATTTAGTGTTACGTTCGAAGATAATATGGGAGAGTGTTTCCTTTAGGGAGGGTTTATCTTGTGCGATGACCTCTTAGACAGCCATGTCCTGTTAATAGACATGTTGCTGCTCTAAACTGAGTCCTGCTTAATGCAAGTAAGTCGGCAGTTAGTCACTGTAACGGTCGTCCCAAATGATTATTTTCTTTGAATTCAAGAAAGAGGATGACCTCTTCCCTTAATTCATAAAGGCGAGCTAACATCTTGTCTTTTGATAACCAGCGCACTTCTGTGTGGAATAACCGACTGTTCAATGCACCACGTTTGATGTAGTTTATGATCTTTATAGCCGAGTTTAAAATCTAGCACAAATTCTGTGGCAAAGTTTTTGAGGCCAAAGCTTGCCGGTGAATGACACAATGTGTACTAACTAACACGGGGTTCTTTTCCTTAAGTTTTTGAGCCAAGCTTGATCGTACACCTATCATTGCAGGGTGCCGTCAGTGCAGAGTCCAATGAGTTTATTCCAATCCAAATCATTTCTTTCGATGAAGTCCGATATTGAATTAAATATATTTTCAGATTTCGTGCCTGCTGATAATGATTCTGAGTGTAAAATGTCTTCAACAATGTGATCTCCGCTGACATATCTAACATAAATGATTAGTTGTTCACAATGACCGATGTCTGTGGACTCATCACAACTAATGGCAAAAAATGGTGATAGTTTGACTTTATTTATAATTTGTAATTTTATGTCTGATGCAATATCGTCAATTCTTCGCTTGACTGTGTTATTAGAGAGAGATAATGATTTCATTTTTTGCTCTGATTCTTCTCCTAATATTATTTTCGTGGCTTTAAGGATACATGGTTTGATTAAATCCTCCCCGACAGTGTGACGTTTCTTTTGTTTTAGTGTCAAAAACGCTATTTCAAATGAAGTTGTGAAGCTTTTGAAGCACTTAACGATTTAAAACGCAACTTGGCTTTTTATGTGAACGAACTAGTGACAGAAGCGGGTATATCCCTCAATTGTTTTATGAGTCATAGATGGATGCAAGCGGGAGGATGGGGCGGAGGTGTGCGTCTCATGTCGTGTTGTAAGTTATGACTTGTCGAAACTTGTATAGCAGCGATTGAATGGCAATTCGGAACAGTTAATTTACCTATGCGTTATTCGGAAATGTAGACATACCGATTTTGCTCCCCTTGATATTTCTCTGCCTCCCCTGGTTGGGAGGTCCTGGTTTAGAGGACATCTGTAACAATACCTTATATCCGAAACAATTAGGCTAGAATTTGTGTATACATATCTGATCTTAGTTTGGGTAACAGTCAACAGTAAACCCAAATTTATTGCATTTTAGATTTTTGTTATCTACTAAATTTAAACTAATATTCTAATAATTCCGACCTCTCTACCAGCTAATTTTGATGCGCCATCTGGGGACCGAATACATACAAATTAGAATTGATTGATTACAATGATTTGAAAGCAACGTATGACAAATGTTGCTATATTAATTGATTAATATCAAGGCAGGGCAGTCCTTGGTTATCCCTAACACTGCTGCCCACTGGACCTATTGTGTTATTTCTGTCTTGATTTCGTTTTACTCAAACAGTTTAGTTCTTTACAGCGGGTTTAAAAGCCTATTCAGTAAATCTTTCTCCAACGGTGGATCAAATGCGCTTTGCATAGCAACCCTACGCTGATTTAGTGTTACGTTCGAAGATAATATGGGAGAGTGTTTCCTTTAGGGAGGGTTTATCTTGTGCGATGACCTCTTAGACAGCCATGTCCTGTTGATAGACATGTTGCTGCTCTAAACTGAGTCCTGCTTAATGCAAGTAAGTCGGCAGTTAGTCGCTGTAACGGTCGTCCCATCATCAGTTTGGGTATTGTTTTATGATCCATTCATTAATTACACCACGTACCGCACTCTTTGTAATACCTAGACCTGACATTATTTGGGAACTCTCCCTCGCTAGCTGATCTGTAGTTTCATTCTCCGCTATACCCCTGTGTGGTGGCACCTACACCAAGGTGACCTTGTTGTGCCTGGCCAAAACGTTTAGGTTTTGCAGACATTCCTATACTAGTTTTGGAGGCTATATAATAATATGCTAGGGCCTTTATGGCTACCTGATTCACAGAGAGAATGCAGATCGCTTTTTCTTGCGATTGGCGACGCAGACTCTCCCACGCACAGGTTTATATGGCATATATTTCTGTTCGATGTACCCTGGTGTATCGCCTAAATGGTTTACATACTTTGTAACCCTGATTTTCCATAAACACCAACGCAGAAATAGTACCCGTTGTTGACTATTTGTCCACCAGTTTTCGGGTTTCGATTTATCTCCTTTCACCATTTTTGTACTCATCCCAATTCAAGAAACCTTTGAAGGGTTTATCGTAGGAATTCCTGGTTATTGCTATGTCGCTGCCCATATCATACTGCCACATACTTCATTTGATGAGTATGTGTCGTATGCATTATATTAATTGTGATAAGAAATGTTTCTTCTTGGTGTATTGCAGCAGAGTTCTAATTCTCACACAGAAAGTTATAAATGGATTGAAAGTTGCTGTTGGGTTTAATCATGCATTATTACTGTTATGCTTCCAGATTCAATGAACATCTTTGTAATATTCCCTTCAATATGAATATTAATAACAAGATTAGCTTTCGGTATTACAAATTAGTAAATCTGTTCAGTATTCATGGAGTAATCAATAGAATAAATGTAATTAAACTTAGGCAATCTTGGATTACATTTTTGCGGAGGCTTCATGGCAGAAAAGCCAATAATTTAGAGCATTCGGTGTACAGGTCGACCAGAATCCCGTGGCAATTGCGCGCTGATGTAAGAGGCGGATCTAATGGCTCATGTGTTGGGGGTATACTCGTATAAGCCGAGAACGCAATGATGTTATCGTATACGCTCAACTTATATGCGCAGAACGCGTCATCACTGCCACGGCATTTTGGTCGACTTGTAGTTTGCTACTGGAATTAGTGCAATAACCAGCGTAATTACATTGGTGGCTATTAGGAACTACTAGAAAGCGTATTTTCAATATCTGTATGTACAACCAGTGGAGGAGTGGATCAGTTTCTTTCTGGCCTTCAATATTTTACTGTGTCAAGTTTTTCATTGTTTTGAGAGGAAAAACAGTCGACACAAATCTGTGTATTGCAATTCCCGTTAATAAAATCTGTAGCGCGGTATAGGATAGATTTTTTTTTTTTTTTTTTTTTTTGTGGTGGGTGCTTAGTTGCAGTGACTCCGTAAACTGTATCGCTTGTCTGGCTATCACTGCAACTCTTGCGGTGTAGTTTTTGTGTGTGTATGTTGTGTTCAATTGGCTTCGTGACAGCATTATATCGCCTTTTATGATGCCGCGCTGTTAATCACTTTGCTCCCAACAGCGAATGGCAAGTCGATCCGGGATTAAACTCTCTGAAAAAATGTCACCGTCCCTCCAGAGAATTGAACCCCGGCGCCTATCGTCCTCTCACAACAATAGTCAGCCGCCTAACCACTGCGGCCATCGACCCGTAATCAATGAATCAATATCAAAATGATTAGATTATGTTGGCAATTTATTTTTCTTTATTTGGTACACTTTTGTAATTGGCGCTTGCTCGAATGTACAATTTCGGATGCCCAAACTATAAGAATAACTATCCAGGGCGATTTTGAATTACTGTCTAGAGGCATCCTGTCAATGTGGAGTAACTGCTGTAGAGTCTAATGCGCAAACAGATCGTTGGACATTTAAATCACTTTGCTGTTCTCTTCACTGGCAATTAATCGCAATCTCGTTGTGAAGTACTGTTGTATTAGCGTTTCTGAAGAAATACAAAGAATTATAAGTGAATTATGTTAGACAACCGGTCGTACTTACGAGGGAGCGTTTTTATATTCGCGGAGTGGAGGATAAGGGGTGGAAATAAAAAAACCAAATTATTTTTCTTTTTCAATATATTCACCTGCAAGACGGATACATTTTTCACATCTTTCAATTAATTTAATTTATTTATACCCTCATAAAAAAATGATTTCTCTTTATCTGCAAAATACGCCGAAACTGCCTCCTTGACTTCATCATCGGCAGTCAATTTTTTACCCCGCAGCTCCTTTTTCATTTTCGGAGACAGATAATAATCACTCGGGGCCAGGTCTGGGCTGTAGGGTGGGTGATTCACAATTTCGAAGCCCACCTTATGCAGGGCAGCTAACGCAACGCGTCTCTTGTGGACGGGCGCGTTGTCGTGCAAAAGCAGCACACCTTTCGTCAATTTTCCCCGTCTTTCTCTTTAATGGCTTCTTTTAGTCGCTCTAATATTGAAGCGTAATATTCTGCGGTTATAGAAACACCTTTATCTTTATAATCAATCAACAATATTCCTTCCGAGTCCCAAAATACCGTTGCCATGAGTTTCCCAGCTGATTGTGACACTTTAAATTTCTTGGGAGGTGCTGTGCCCTTTTTATGCCACTGCATGGAGTCTTGTTTGGACTCAGGTTCATAATGATGAACCCAAGTTTCGTCTCCAGTAACAATTCGACTCAAGACACCATCCTTGTCTTCATTACAGAGGTCCAAAAATGCACGCGAACACTCTACGCGCTGTTGTTTTTGCGGCGGCGTGAGCATTCTCGGCACCCATCTTGCGCTGACCTTAGACATGCCGAGATGATCGTGTAGGATTTTAAAAATTGTTGTATCAGATACTCCAACCATTTCTGCGAGTTGTTTCTTCTTTAGTCGAGCATCTTCGAGTACAATTTTTTCAACTTTTTGGGTAAGTGCTGGCGTGGTCACCTCAATGCTCCTGCCCGGCCTCGGGTCGTCTTCAAGGGATTCCCTTCCTTGTTTAAATAAACTATGCCACTTGTACACCATGGTTTTTCCTGCACAAGAGTCGCCGTAAACCAATGACATCTCATTCATTATGGTCGCGACTGATTTTCCTTCCTGGTAAGAAACTTTATAACCGCTTTCTTTACTTAACTCCCATTTGTTTGGAAAATCATTGGCTTCTGACTTGAGTCTTAGCTTCTTCTTTTTTTATTTCCATCGTCTGTTGCTCATTTGTATTACGTTTGTTATTATTTTTCGTTCTTGAATTGAGAAGAAAAAAAAACGAATTTATTTCAATTATTGAGTTGAGAAAGTTGTGTAAAAAGCTTAAATCACACTATTAAAATGTATATGATAGTTTTAGATATTTTTCAAATTTCTTATAATTCAGTACTAAAATTCATTACCTTGCCAAAGCTGTAACTGTGCGTAAATATATACTGGTAGTAAAAGGGGACGTGGGAATCTCATACAAGTTTGCGTAGGTTCCTGCAGATTACAATTAATAACATATAAAAGCGAATTTGTTTTTAAGCTAATTGGTAATTTAGAAAGTTTTTGATAAATTGTTATTCTAATTATAGGTAATGATTCACGGTGTATCTGAATATGTACCGACATAAATAGAAAAGGAAATGAAGTGGGAAGCATTGCAAGACGTTGTCATAATGTCTAGCACAATATTTTCTCACTTAAATTAATGTTTCGAGCATGCGAAAAAATAACAAATTGTAGTGGTAATAGCATTGTTCAACATTTCAAATTATTCCATAGCTTGATTTCCAGCTCATAACAGATATCGCTGTTTTAAAATCAATCTCTGACAGATAAGGCAAGCACTTGCTGGTAGTTTGTGTAAGGTTGAATACTTTTAACGATTGTCTATATCGGTAGGAGTAAATCTAAAATGAAATATCATAATTTATGGTAACATGAACAATACTCGCATTCATAATAGGTTGTACTCACTCAAGCATAAAGACATAGACTTCTACAAGATCAATTATTGCTAATTGCAGGTTGGTGGACTTGTAACGTAATGAACAACCGTACAAATTTGATATGATCATCTGCTAACACGAGTACTTATGAAGTAAGAAATTGAAGAGCAAGAACGATCGTTGGTGTAGACTGAGCGAGTGCAATGTGATGAAACGTAAAAGTCAAGGGAGAAGTTTAGAGAAGAAATCTTTATACAGATATTATAAAAGATTACGGAATGTATGTGTAATAAAATACGTTTCTAATTGAAAGCGAAAAGCTGCTAGAAGCATTTGTTAATAAATATGCAATACACATGATAGTTAAATTGTAAAACAATAATGATTTATTTTTTTATGTACAGCGTAAGAATTATATTTTAAAGAGTTTGTATGATGATAATGATTGTAGATTTAAATTTAATATTTAATAATGTGAGAAACACTAAATATTTTGATCATACTGTATATTAGTAGGTTGAATTATCATATTAAATCATCCTTAAGACAGTAATGTCAACTTATCGGTCCTCTTTGAATTTTCAATCAATCCGTATGTAGGAAGATATATAGTTCGTTGTGTCTACATAAATAAATTGTGTGAACTTTTGATCTCCTATATAGTAATAATGAAGCCGTAGACAATGCACAATAGATCCATAATCTACATTTGAATACATATTATCTTATTTTTTCAGGTGTAATTTTTATTCTACTAATATCGTAGGTTCATCGGCCTTTATTATATTGATCTTGTTTTATTGGTAGTGCATTGTTTGCTGCTTATATATTTATTATAGGTCTTGAATTTTCAGTATGGTTCGTTCAATATATACGGAAAGTGATTTGTAATACTCTTTAAATCTAGAACGTTGGGGATAAGCAACCATTTTCACTGCTCTACTTACCTTTTGTATTCGTGCTTTTATTCCATATTCGTTCCCTTTTTTGCCGTTTCCTTATTTAAAAACATCAAATTACCAAAGTATCTCTTTATTCAGTAGGTATAAAAGTAAAGTCTGCCTTATAGTATGCAACCGCAGCATAAATACATCAGGAAATAATTGGTAAAGAAGAAACCAATACCTTACAACTTTCACTTTAAAAAGAATAGTGTGTACCTGTGTGTGCCTTTACAGGTGCATTTTCTTGTACTTTCATTTACAGTTGGTCATACAACTTTCCCTTTATATATCACAGGTAGAAAAATCTCTTGCTGAAGTTGTGCTGGTATTTATCTACGAATAATATATAACATGCATGTCATTGAAAGTTAGATAAAGAAAAGATGATTTATCTCTTAAAGTGCTCTACTGTATGCTTTGATCTGCCTTACAATAAGCATCACTGTTACATATGTAAAATATAACAAAATTGAGCGTGAAATCGATTAAATTGTGTATCATTAAGTCCAAGCAACTTTGTATTCTTTGTATGTACTTGCAGCATTCACCAAAGATACAGATGAATGTACACATATTTCCTAACGCATATGCATTTACATTCACTGAGATCACTTATCTGATAAGAGTTTGTTCCATATGTAACATGGTGATGTAATAGTTAACATTAAGATATTATCTTACTATTTTTCGCTTTATCCCGATAGGTCTATGGCGGTACATAGTCTTTCTTGCAAATTATGCAAAGTATTTCCATGTAATTAAGTTATCTATGTACATATATATTTCTGCAATGCCAAGTTAGAAGAGAATCAGATGTGAAAATTCAAAAAAACTGAAACGGTGACAAGGTTAAATGCATTTGGTTCGTGGTTGTTCTAGGTTATATTACAATAACATGGGAACTATAGTATTATTTACTGTATTATAATTATAATATTTCATGCAATATATTCCATTCAATACAGATTCTTCTTTGTCTTCTTTTATATTTTATAAATTTTTGATTGTTTGGAAGAGTACGAAAACAATTTAAAAAAAGACTATATGAATAACCGAAGAATTTTTTTTATTATACTAGAGACTAACCAATTACTCGAAATTACTGACATTGTGAGCTTTACTAAAACTGTCCAATTTAGCTTTCGAAACCCCTTATTAGATTTTACATCATTTGATGTCCAACTTTCCGTAAACAAGATACACATTGTTTCATGTAATGAGCAATATTTTTAAATTGGATAATCTGCGAAATCAGAATGTTTTCCAATATTTGTTTGCCAATTGTAGCTGTAGATTTATTTAATTTTTCATCAGATTTTACACTAATAAATTGAAAATACAGATCACTTGCCGAGCGTTAAAAAAGTGTGACACAAACTTTTAGAGGGAGGGTGTAGTAACATACTATTGCCCAAATTATATTTTACTAAATATTTTAATGAACATTTGTCCGCGAGTGGATTGTTGCGAAATTAAAAAAACACTGCATTTATACCATTTCTTTTATTATACACAAGCAGATAATGCAATTAGTAAACAAAAACAAAGGTCAATCAGTCGAAGTCTATGTCCGCAACAGAGCTGTTAAATCGCGTACTGTGGATACAGACTGAATGGGCAAGTGGAATTAACTTTGAACTCTTTTGTCAATCTCCATATTGGCTAGGATTTAGTGGCATTCTTGATTTACTGCAGCTGATTGAGGTTATTTATTGGTGCTGACGTTATCAACAGGGTTTAAATTAGGTAGTCTTCTAGAACATCATATATTCCTAGTCATCTACATTTATGTCACGGCATCAATGTGAAAATGTGCAGAAACTGCATTTGTTGCTTTTGGTTCAAAGGAATATTCTGTAAAAACCATTCATTGTGTTCTGCAAGACGTTTAAGCAAACATCATCTGTTAATTGGTTTGCTAAAACCCCCATTCAAACCTACGATGAAAAATGCCTCCACGCTAACTAGTCTCAGAATTCTTGTGCTTAAATTCTTTCTTCTGTCTCAGAAATGGCAACCAACCTTGGTAACATGTGATAGTTTCCAAAATGAATCGTTACCACGCAATCTTCGGTACAATTTTACAAAAGCACAAACTGAGCATACGTGACATGCAATGCTAGAGTAAATAGACCTAGCAAAAATTTGTATTGTAAAAATTGTATGTACAATAACAACTGTGTTTACTATAAATTGTGTATTTAAGAAAACATTATTCTATATATCTTTGAACATATTACACCTTTCTCAAAGTTTCTCATACATTGTTTAATATTCTACACTAACGTCTGTAGTACAATTTTCGCATTAATGCATCTATAGATTCATCAATTGTTTCCATGACAGGTAGTTTGAATTTAACATAATCGTTTTTTGGCAGCTGCTTTAGTTTCTGAGCGATTCCTTATTTTGCATCTTTCACACGCTCTCGTTACAATTATTGCTAGTTGAAAGTTGGTAGTCTCACAAGTAGAACTTGCACACTAGGATGTAAGATAATCTTTGACATTTGAATGTCCTTAAACCGTGAAATTATATAACCACTAAGCAGTTGTTGTTACACTGATTTTGGTTAATTTTACTACAAAATTAGTTTGAAAGAAGTGTTAGAGTTGCTCGATTACAAAAGGTTTAACACTGGTAGAAACTTTTTTTACATTACGGAAAGAAATTTACTCTTTTATTGAAGAAATAATTTTCTTGCAATTTTACCACCAAGTAAATATTTACATATGTATGTACTACCGGCAATTGCAGTTAAGACTATTAGAATTACAAAAACAATATTCAATACCATTAACATCACTGTAGAAAAATCTACATGTGTTGTAATATTTCTTGGACCGACGGATCCAAGTTTAAAGTCTTTGATCAGAAGCGAAAAGTTTTTATGAGGTAAACGAAAGACGAAAAAATTTTGCATGATTACCTTTTGTCCACAGTAAAACATTGTAGCGGTTCTGAGATGTTTAGGGCTGTTTTAGTAGTGCGGCTCCAGGAGTTAATCCGCCATTATTAATTATAGACAAATACTCTAAAGCTAAAGGAATTGGAGAGCACTTCGAATATTCGAATCTGTGAAGATGATCTAACGTTTCAAGCAAAACAGGATAATTTTGAGCTATTGTACTTGAGATTGATAGACGTACACAAAAAGTTTAACTTCGAAAGCACACTTCAATCAAATTAAAAAATGGATGTCATGAATAGTTTGAGAAGTACTATATGAGCCATAACAGGCAATTTAGATGAGCAAAAGACACAGAAAGAGATGAGAATGTTTTTTTTTTTGTTTTTTATATAATTTCTGCACGATCTGTGGATTGTACTTCACACCCGACACTTTATGGTTTTCTCAAAATATACATAAAACCGAAAATTTCAATTCTTCAATCATCTACTTACAATTGCTGATAATGATCATTTTATTTTATTTGTTAAATGTTAAAAATTTGTTTACTAAAATACCGAGGGCAGATCTTATTCCGCTCGGTATAAATAAATTACAATTTAGTTATACCTCCTCAAAGTTTGAAGTTTGTGCATTTGAATGTTTGTCTTGATCAGAGTTTCTTCCAGTTTAATAACCAAATAAGTACATATACAAGTTATCTATAGATCTTCCTATGAGTTCACGCCTATTTCCTATTATTGCTGACATTTTTATAGATAACCCGGAACAAATTTTATGATGAATTGTTTCTACCAGTGAAACATAACTAACATATCGTATTCCAGCAGCAGTTGTATTTTCTTCTTCATATTGGAAGCTGCTGAGGTGCCTAATACCAGTTATTCCGTTTGTTGGCATAACTGTTGAAATGGTAATGAACATTCTAAATTCATAAGAATAATTTTATTTGTATTAGTTTTCAATTTCTACACAATTTGGACTTTGCACGACAATAATTTTATCTTCTAATGGAATATACAGTAAGGGGTGAATCTGATGCGTGTATGTGTGGTTCACTTATGACGATATTTCAAACAGTTTTAATTTTTTTAAGTTCGTTGCGTTAGAGATTTCTTCTTGAAAACTGAGCTCGTTTTGCAAAATTCTGAACTTTGGTTTTGATTTTATGGTAAGATACAAAGGGAGTCGCACTTAAAGTTATTCTCCTCCCCTCTTCGCAGAATCAAAATGAGTGGTTTTAATTAAGAATATACATCAAGTTCTATTGATATTAATATAAAGATTTTTCTAGGGTATTCATTTCTTTTGACTGCTGATATATATTAACAATAAACAGCTTCTCGTAATTAATTAAAAAATAAATAGGTAAAAGATAATTGTTATGCTGTATTCTGTATAAACATAAACGAAGATAATTGCAATTAAGATATTGCGTAAGTGTAAATCTAGTACACATTTTCAAATAGGTGACGAAATTTTTTACGAACATATTTAATCATTTCACGTTAAGAAATTCAGGAAAGTTAGGATGTTAAGATCTGTGCCACTACCATATGCAGTAAATATAAACATATACACTATATCGTGCTTCGGATGTTAAATCAGACATTAGTTCGCAACAGGTTTCATTCGCACAGCGCTATTTACTGGCCATTGACTCTTTCAGTTTGGCAATGTCTTTGCGCGAATTTTTTTGTTCGATTCATTAACACATATTCGTTATAATATGTCCGATGTTTACAGATTTATTTACGCGATAGGAATATGTAATTTATTAGATTTGATTCAACATACCGCTCATTCAATGAACATGTGTAAAAAAATATAAGATGCTATGTGCACACAAAAGGATAGGACAATTAGTGGTTACCATATGTTCGTGTATAAAAAATTGATGGCTATTTCAAAGAAATTAATAAATTATTAATGATGCGAATAAATAAAGTTTGTTTTCTTGATTACAATAACGTTTCCTTAATTGAGATACAATACAAAAAAATCTAAGTATTAAATAATTTCCGTACTAGGTCTTCCTGGTACTTTTCAATAATTGCGCTTTAATATTATATTATCTACGTTTCTAAAGGCTTCGATTTAATTAAAGAGTAATTTTTTTCAAGTATTCGTTGTTGTACTAGACGCTTTTCCTTTTACGATATAATCATTTAAGGTTTGACGTTAGCCCGCATTTATTTTCTCGTGATTTCGCTAGCTTATTTAGAATTAGCATTTATAAATATTATTCTTCTTAGTGAAAATAGTAAAATGTACGTTCTTACCATAAATTAAAAAATATTAATTCGCACACCAAAATTTTAAACACGTCTATGAAAGTATGTATGGCTTAATTGTAATACATTATTTTTATTGTACATTTCTCTATCGAAATTAAAAAAAATATATTTGATAAAATGAGTTATTAAAAGACGTATTTAACTTATGTTTTAAGTATTGATGCAATATTTGAAAAATATATGTGATGATTAATTGCAAACAATACGTTTACGTGATGTGATGACTGGTAGTATACCGTGAGTTTAAGATGGTCACAGTTTGACATTTGTAATAATTAGAAATCGTTGGAATGTCCATTCTTTTAAAATATTCTCTACACGATTCTCTAGGTGGTATATTATGTATAATTCGTATTGCTTTCTTTTGTAATAAAAGTATTTGCTTTGCATTTACATCAGCACCCCAAAAAAGCAAGCCATAACTCAAATGAGTATTACAATAGGCAAAATACAACATTTTTAGCGTATTCATATGATTGCATACTCTTTTGATATTTGTTAACACATATATTGCTGAATTCAGTTTAGAAGTGACACATACGTGCGGACGAATCAACTGTCAAACCCAATAAATTACAGTTCGATACGATGGAGATCTGAGTAGTATTTGCAACGGTATTTATTTAATCTTTTTGTTGAAATAACAGCAATTTTGGTTTTTCATAATTAAGAACTAGTTTATTGTTGGAAAACCATGCTTTCAGCTCTCCCATATCTATACGGCAATACAGGACGGTATACAAGATGTTCCGATTAAGTTCATTACTAGAATGCTCTTCATATTTTTAGATTTTTTGTTCCATTTGGACGAAAAGAGGACTTATATAATGAAGCTAGGAAATAAATTAATCAATGACGAATAAAAATTACATTACAGAATACAAAAACAGGCAGGCAGAGGTTACAGACAGCAAATTCAGCATTTTTAACAAATCAAAGACTTCTTCTGAAGAGAACAAGAATGAACATATATAAGAGTTCAGTAATAATGTACTTAGTCGAGACAATGGCTATGACTCGAAAATGTGAAGTTATTGGAAACGAAAGACATTACATGCAATATTGCAATACAGGGGTCTATCAATGTGGAAGAAGATTAATATAGAATAAAAATGAATGTAGGGATAGATCAAGAAATAGAAAACATAGTGAGAAAGATAAAGTGACATTGGGTAAAATGCAAATTGAGCATTTTTAAATAATTAAATCAAAGACTGTTTTGCTGGCAAAATCAAACATAACTTTTAAAATTTATTCATGAGAACAAAAATGAAATATCTTGCAACCAATTGAATTTAAGAGTTTTTATATTCGTAATAATTGTAGGCGCATTGGGGGCTTAGTCGAAACAAGTTTCATTGTTATTAGACAGTTAGTCGTTGAGCTATCGTCAACCAAGTAACATAATCAGGAGTGAAAAGTGAAATATGGAAAAAATCGAATATCGTGCCGTTATAAAGTTCCTTACCAGGAT
The DNA here is from genome assembly GCA_023690525.1 of Holotrichia oblita. Classification (NCBI taxonomy): domain Eukaryota; kingdom Metazoa; phylum Arthropoda; class Insecta; order Coleoptera; family Scarabaeidae; genus Holotrichia; species Holotrichia oblita. Next base: position 21,747,177 of record CM043020.1, on the reverse strand, counting down.
GAAAATTAATAATGAATGAATAAACTATTAAAAACCATGGTGTACAAGTGGATAGATCAAGAAATAGAAGACATTATCCAAAAAGTGAGTTGTACTCGTGTGACAAAGAAGAAACAACAAATGAGTAAAATGGCTTGAATCATCTCGGCATCTAAGGTCAGCGCAAGATGGGTGCAAATACTCACGACGCCGCAAAAACAACAGCGCGTAGAGTGTTAGCGTGCATTTTTGGACCTCTGTAATGAAGACAAGGAATTGAGTGGAGTTGTTACTGGAGACGAAACTTGGGTTCATCATCATGAACCTGAGTCCAAACAAGACTCTATACAGTGGCATAAAAAGGGCTCCCAAGAAAGTGTCACAATCAGCTGGGAAACTCATGGCAACGGTATTTTGAAAGAATATTGTTGATTGATTATAAAGATTTTTCTATAACCGGAGAATATTACGAATGAGCGACTAAAAGAAGCCATTAAAATTGATTGAACAACGCAGCAACTGTTTAAAATTTATTATTACAAAATGTATTACTGTGATAAGTCATTTTCAGATAAATAGAAATCATTTTTTTATGAGGGTAAAATAATTTAATTACAGATGTGAAAAATGTATCCGTCTTGCAGGTGAATATATTGAAAAAGAAAAATAATTTGGTTTTTTTATTTCCACCCCTTATCCCCCATTCCGCGAATATAAAAACGCTCCCTCGTACTTAGATAATATTATAATAAAATACCAGTAAAGTCCAAATCTGCCAACGTATGCAGGGAGTTCGCTTAAAAGGACAAGATCGTATTTTGTGCAATTGTGCAAGGGAACGGAGCAATGAGCAACGGGTTGATAAAGCGGACCTTTCGTGGAACCTTTACCTTTCCACCAAAGATAAGGGAAGCTATCGAGATCCAGAGACATCCCTAGAATTTCAATCGTGATGTTGGTTACCCACTCTCCTGTATTTGTAAACCCGTCCTTTCCGCTTCATTATCCTGTGCTCACTGATTCATTTCCTTGCAAAGTTTTATATATACCACACGTGTCCATCTTTTCCTTGTCAGAAGTGTTTCGCTTCTGGCGTGGTTGACACGTCGAGCTACCGTACCCTTTTGGCGTCTATCACCCAGTTTTTGCCCCTATTAGGAGGTTTTCGCGTCGAGCGTGGTTTACACGTCGAGTTACCGTGATCTTCTGACGTCACAGTTTTGCTACTGAAGAAGCCACTTATATTAGTTTGAGTAAGTTGTTGTATGTATATATTTTTTGTATTTTTATTTTTAATTTTTACTTTTGTTTTGCGGTCAAAACTTTGAAGTTTTCATAACAGAACTATTGTGTTTATTTAAACGAAAATTAAAATCTACTTCCCTAGGTTAGCTTGGACCCAATTCTATAAGCGTAAGCTTTATTTTATCCGGTAATACACCAGGCCAACATTTTGGATCTTTAAATTAATCAAATTAAAATCAAGAGATCACATACAAAGAGAAGCAATTTCTTAGTTTTCCACCGCCCTCATGACACGCCAATCATGTGTGATGCATCCGCTGCACCCCCGATGTGGAACGCCTCTGAGTTCCTTTAAAATCGCGAAAATATATTTTCACTCGCAATTTTTTATAATGATATTCCAATTATTATAACTTAACAATTACACATGATAATATTTCTAAAACTGCTACCAACCAAAAACTCGTGAAGAGAAAGACAGGGTGCAGAAGGTATTTTAATAACAAAATTTTATGCGTAATATTATCTTCATTTCCGTGGATTAAAATGCAAACCTTTATCACCATTAGTTTCCGAGTAAATATGTAAAAAAACAGATGTAAAAACAGACTTGTATATTGTGATAATATACATATATTTCTATATAAAACGATAAGCAAGAAATAAGTATTTGCGTTTATTTTTATTCTGTTTAGTTTTTATTGTATGTAAACAGTTTTTTTGTAATATTAGTAAGCGCTCAAATAATACGTAAATACGTCACTAGGCCAGTGTTGTCGTGACTATCGGTATGGAATGTAGTGCAGATATTTCTTAAAAATGTGTTGGATTATCATTACTAGTTTTCACAAAGAATCTTTATTAACAGATAACAGAACTAGAATTATATAACTATGTCATAGAATAGTGGGTGTTAGTGAGCTGGTGGTTGCAAAGGAAAAATGTACCTAACTAAGGCTAAGAAGAGGAAACCTGAGTCATCATCGTTTTTGGTCAACTTTTTCTGCTTGATCGGTTTGGAAAATTGGTAAGCTGAATAAATATATAATTTTTTATTCCGCCATTTGAATAATTAAATCTCGTCGTAAATTCGGAAGAATGGGCCTTTGCCCGAAAATATTTTTCTGCTTTAAATCCGGTCACATACAGCCAAGAAAAGTATTGCAAGTTAACAAAGCGCCAAAAAAATACACGAAACGTGACGTATGTAGTTAATTCAGGTACAAGGTTTCTATATGTAATTGTTACTGTTAAATGGATTTATTTCATACTGATAAAAGCATTGATGTTTTCATAATTATTTATTATAATGTGCTAATAAATCTTACAATTGTAAAATATTTTGAAGTAAAAGTATGTGTTAATCACCTCGCAGAAATTCAATTAAAAAAATACATGATACATAATAACAAAAAATTAGGGTGCTTTCACACATTTAACATGTGAAAGCCAGGCACAAATTACTGTGTCTGGTATGTATTTAAAATTAGGTAACATTAATTTAAAACGGTCTTCTGCTAGAGTAACGGTTGCGTCATATGTATGTATGTATCTATCTATATAGTAGGATACAAGTCGAGACAGGAGTCTGTTAGCTCATCATTGCAGATATTATTTAGTCACAATTTTACAGGTTTATTATTTTTTTGTAATACCACATTTGTTCAGAAAGGCCAGTTTTGTTGGTTTCTCTAAGATATATTTTGTTATGGAATTTCTTGATGTTATATAGGTAAATTGGTTTCCTTAAATAATACTGTAGTAGGGTAGCTCATTAGCTTTTTTAACACTGTTTTGAAATCGTTTCAAGAAGCCTTTATTACACATTTCACTAACTTTTTCTTTAAAAAGCTAAAGATTTTTTGCGGATTGTAGAAATTGTTTTGTTGGTGTGGATATTCCATCTAAAGTGATAAACAACAAAGTACGATTATACATCCATTAGAGTAGCAGCTCCGTTGATGAAATATTAGTTTTTTTAAAGCTGTGCTTATTGTTTTGCGTAGCAAACTAAATAAAGATAGATTTTGCGCTGTTTAAGGTTAATAAATTGCTATCCAACCACTCCTTGGTACAGAATAGATCAGTCGTCTTATCTATATGTCTAGAAAAGGTTTTTTTAAACTTGGTATTAATCAATTAATTAATGTTCTTTGGCGCAATTCATGAAACACGTGTTTTGTCTTTTTTTAGAGTTAAACCCCTATTGGAATGAAGCGGGGTGAAAGAGGGAGAAAGGGGGTGGAAAACTTTGTGCAGTAAATAATATTTCTTTGGTTGAATTTGCTTGAAATTTGGTAGTAATGCTTATTGACACAGTTAGTGAAACACGTGTTTCGGCATTTTTTCAAACTCAACCCGTAAAGGGGTAACAGGTGTGGCATTCCTTGATACAGAAATAGATCAGTCGTCTTATCTGTATGTATATAAAAGGTTTTGTCCCGACTGACACATCAACGCCCAGCTCAAACTGCTAAGGACAGAAATCGAAAACTGTGTTGACTTCATAGTGTTGGCGTCATTTTATGAAGCAATTTTTCGAAATTTTGCTCCTAAGGGAGTGATGAAATAATGTTTCTCTAGTAAAGTTTATTTGAAACTTGGTATTAATTAATGAATTCATGTTCTTTGGCGTAATTCATGCAACATGTTTTTTTGAAATTCAACCCCATAGTGGAATGAAATGGGGTGAAAAGGGATAAAAAAGTTTGCGTAGTAAATAATATTTCTTTGGTCGAATTTGCTTGAAATTTGGTATTAATGCTCTTTGACACAATTAATGAAACATGGGTTTCGGCGTTTTTTCAAATTCAACCCATAAAGGCGTAACAGACCTTGGCAAAGTTTCTATAACAAAAAAAAATCTGACAGTCAAATTTGAAACATGTTCTTTTGGTTAATTTAATCTCAAAGGGGGTGGCAAAGTTTGTATAGACAAATTATTTTTATAGTCGAATTTTCTTGAAATTTAGTATTAAGGGTCTTTGACATAATTAATAAAACAATATGAATAAAGTGTTATCTAACCATTCCTTGGTACAGAATAGATCAGTTGCCCTATGTCTATGTATAGGTATGTAAGGTAAGGCTTTGTCTCGAATGACGCATTGACAGTCAGCTCAAACTGCTAAGGACAGAAATGTGAAGTTTGAAGACGGTGTTGGTTGAGGGGGTGACAAAGTTTATATCGAAATGGTGTTTCTCTGGTAAAATTTACTTGAAACTTGGTATTAAGTAATTAAATAATTAGTTCTTTGGCGCAATTCATGAAACAGGTTTTTTCACGTTTTTTGAAATTCAACTCATCCCTAGTGGAGTGAAACGACGTGAAAGGGGAAGGAAAAGTTTGTGCACTAAATAATATTTCTTTGGTTGAATTTGCTTGAAATTTGGTGTTAATACTCTTTGACACAATTAATGAAGCCCGTGTTTTGGAGTTTTTTAAAATACAACCTCTAAGAAGGCGAACAGGAATGGCAAAGTAGGAGAAAATTAAACAATTATAGTTCTATGGTCATAATTACTTGGCATGAATGCTCTCTGACACAATGAATGAATGACACATATTTAACCGTATATTAGAGTCAACATGTAACAAAATAAAGTTTTAGCAGGTTCATTCGGTTATTAGTATATTATTTCAACTATAGCTTTTATTTTAGATGATCCTAAAGTAATGGGGTTAGCAGCCAGTGGGAAAGTTCTTATAAAGAAATAAGACTGATTTATCTTAACGTTAAGCTTTCGAATTGTATTAAATAATTCCTCAGAAGGTAATTGAGGAAGAATTTAATAAAATTCGAAAGCTTAAGATTAAGATAAATAAGTCTTATTTCTTTACTTGACAAAAGAATTATTCTACCAAAGTAGCAGACTTTAATGAATCTTAGCGTTAAACAAGAACATGAGATAATAGTGAATTAATTTTATATTTCCAATAAAATAAGAACTACACTTCTGGGAAGTTTACAACATAACTCAATGCATATAATCGTGTAAATCTGTAAAATGAAAAACAAAACTTACGGAATTCACATAATTCTAAACATCGACGAGACCGAATTAAATCATCCAAGAAATATTAAATTAAATATTATTAATTATAGGTTTTGCTGAGATATAACGGTAGTGGTTCCAATTTCCGGCGTACATACATTAGTTTCTGTACGACACTATAAAATATCCCTTTGATATGCAAACTTAGTCACAGCGACGGAAATCGGAATATTTTCATTCAATATCGCCAGCTAGATCTGTCAACAGAACCTTGCAAAAGTTTATTGCACTTATTATATACAGATTTATCAAGTAAACAATTTAACTTAACTCTTTTTATAGGCAGGTGAAATCAAGTTCATTAATCATTTTATCGTAAATTGAAACAATTAAAATAGAGATATTAAGTTAATACTCGTTGGAATTAATTAAATAAATTAAATAACTGAAATTGAGACGTTACACGTGCAGGTTATGGTATGGTATAATTAATTCATAACATTTACGATGATTTTTTAAGAATTCGACAACTCTATAATTAACGTTATTTAACATTTAAATTAATTAAGGCCATTAATTTCTATATAATGTTTAAATTCATTGAGTAACTTAACGGAGTGAGAAAAAGCGTACTAATTAAAGGTAGTTGGTGCTGCTATTAATTAATCTCTAAACTGATCTTTAAATTCTAATATTTCTATTAAAAATTATGTTTTACAATCTATGATTACGAGCATTACAAGTTTGAGAAAATATATAACCACATTGAAATTAATGGCATGTAATAAATTGATTTTAATATTTCCTACTTCATGATATTCTAATTAGAGCAAGAACCTTTACATTCTTTCTCACTTTTCAAAGTGCACGTTAGAAACTTGTCGACAGTATGCTTAAGATACTCTACATGCAATATTTTTATTTTTTGCAACAGAAATGGTGTCGATGCATTATAGATTCTGACATTTCCAACATGTTGGATTCGACATTGTTTATGATCCGAAATAAGCCTGTTCAATATTATTGGCCGTATTATTCTGTGGTAAATCGAGATTGGCTTTTTAGATTTACACAATAAATGGAACCACTCTCCTTAAAGCTGCAACTTTAATACCATGAAAATATTTTCTTTAACGATAGACCTTTTCGATATTTAAACAAAAATTGGTATGTATATTGACAGCACTGTTTGTTTAGTAAAATTTATCAACCACTGTATATTTTTTAAATCTTTTGTATGGAAGTTTTCATCCGACTGTCGGGCTGGTAAGTTTGACTATGGAAGTTTTCTTCCTTTCTGAGTTTGGTTTTCTGTATTTCCAAATTCCAAAATGCTCATCTCAATTATTAATTGAGTTCTGAATGCTAAGGCATGGATTATTATTATTATTATTATAAAGAAATTGAAGAAAGAAAGAAAAATATCTATGACTTTGTTAAAACAATACTTCCTTAATTTTTATGTTTAGTGCCGATAATCTACTTCTGTTTTAGTACATTTGCTACAAATTTACCTTAACTAATAAATAATATTTTAAAAACTGGCGTGACATTTGATTAAACGCAGCAAAATAAAACAACAAAATTTATTTAAGAATGGATATAGCTACCATTCTTACTTATTACCTCTACCATCCTATTTGGTAATGACTTGTACAAATTTTGAACAAATTCCAAAGAAAGATCTTCCCATGCTTCTCGAATGGCCACTTTCAATTGCACCTTATTTGGAAACTGCTTTCCATCACTCTAAATTCTTCTGGATAACCATCCCCACACATTTTTGATAATGTAGAAGTCCGGAGACAACGGGGGCTACGGCCGTTGACATATATAGTTCAGTTTGTTCTCAAACCATTGTTTCACAACCCGGGCACTATGCGCTGCCGGACTATCTTGTTGGAAAACGAAGTCCATTTTATTCTGAATTACACCTTTCATGTTTTGAGATTCCTCAATAAAAATTATTTCTACGGCACCTGAATAAGAAATTGTAGCCCTTTGTAGTTCTTTCCTCAAATTATGCCGACAGTATTGGAACCCATGAGGTCCATCCAAACTAAATCGCTTTTCATCCGTAAAATTACCTTCTTCCAGTCTTCATTCCATTGAATGTGCTGTTTCGCGAAATTTAGTCGACCTTCTCTGTGTTGGGCAGTTAAAACCGCTTTTTTTTCAGTCTCAAGCGACGAATATTGGGAGACCTTTTTAAATCACTTTGCACTGTCCTTATAGATGCAGAAGTTCCTGCAGCATCCCGAATTTGAAGTGCCGTCGCCGTTGAATTCGATGCTATTCTAATAATTTTCCGTCTCTCCCGTTCGGTAATGGCCGTTTAATCAAATGTCGCTGTAATTCTACCCCTAATATTACAATCCCCTCTAGCACTACTAAACCCTGTACTTGCCAGTAGCAGGTACCGGCCGGATTTCCAAGAAGTCTTTCCAAGAATTCTAACAGAAACTTTGGTTTTGAGATATTTATGCTTGCATTTAATCAAGTGTCGCGGAGTGTATTTACGACAAATCAAAATTTTATGTATCTTGTATAATACGATTTATAACGTGCTACTAAAAATTTAAAAATGATGAAAATGTGTGGCTTTTTGTCTTATGTCTCCCAATAAGTCGAGGGGAACGGGGAGCAAGTATAATAGAGCCATCAAAATATCAATTAAGCTACACTGTCTGTCTACCTAAATGCTGTTTAAATGTAACATTATAAGTCAACCCTGCTACCAGCACTCCAAAACTTCCCCTACATACGGTTGAGAATGGTACTGACCAATAGGAAGCAGAAATTATACATGGACCACTAACTGAAATGTCCATTTGGGCTTATAATTTAAAGGTATTATCACTTATTAATTTTAAATACATTTCTGGCATTTACAGTTAACTATTAGACGGCAACAATTATTATTCTTGGGAGGTCGTCGTAAAATGCATTTAATAGCTATTTAAAAAGGTTAAATAATTAAGTAGTTAATAGTTTGACAGAGGCGTAATAGCTTTCTGTCTTCTTTATTATAACATATGATGATTTAATTTTAGTAAGATTAATAACTCAGCTGGAACATATGGCGGTTGACAATGGACGACAAATTGACAGTTTACTTGAATTTTGTGCCCCGGGATAGTAGCATTGTTCTATTTAATTCTGTGATTTTCATTCCATGTATGGTAAGTCACGGCTTCATAAATACTGACTCATGTTTTATGTTGGTCTAAACGGCGTAATTGGCAACAATTATACGACATAGATTGTTCCTTCTACGTACACGGTCATTCATGAAAGTTTGGCCAAGATAGGAAATTACAAAAAATCTACAAAAAAAAATTGATTGAATTCTAACGAAAAATATTCTCTAATATTTTATCCTCGATTAATTTAATTTGCCATATATTTTGACTAAATTCTCCACTGCTGTGCCCGCAAAACATTTCGAAACCATTACGGATCCACCTCCGTGCTTTACCGTGGGTCAAATGCACGATGCAGCCGAATAATTCGAACTTAGACTCGTCGGTCTAGAGTACTTTCCTCCAGTGTTCCAAAGTTAAATGTTTATGTTCCCTTGCCCAGGCTAACCGTTTTGCCTTATTTTGCTTGCGTAGTAAAGGTTTTCGTTCGTGCAAACCAGCTTTGCGTAAGCACATTTTAACTGTTGTTACACTCACCGATTTATTACGAGATGTGTTCATTTCAGATGCCATTTCCGGTGCTGTTTTTTTTTCTGTTATGTTTATTTATCACTACAATTGTACAATCTTCTATCGGTATTGTTACTTAGGTCGCCCTGGTTGCTTTTTAGTAGAAAGACCGCCAGTGGCTTAATATTTTTTAATTATTGTTGTTCTTCGATTTAATTTCAATAGCTTTGTTATACTCGGTTATTTTTACTGATATGGTGATAGACACTATTAGAGCCCGAGCTTCAATCCTGCTGCAAGCATGTCTGAGAGTCTACTAATAAAAACACCTTCACCTCGATATTGATCATGAGGCTAAAAATTCCATGCGAAAGTCTATAAGGAGCAATAATTTGTGATACAATCTAAAGCATTGGCTTCTCTGAAAAAATCAAGTGCCAAACACAGGCAATTCAGAAAACTCAATATTGTTGCATTAGTCAAATGTTTTCTCTGAAAACTTACGTTGCTCACAAGCAACGATTTTATCTTGAAATAAGGTAGGCTCCATTATTATCCATAACAAGCTGGGTTTATAGTTGTACAGGGAACTTGTGCAATAGTACTCGGAGTACTGTTATTGCCCTAATTATTTAGTAAGATTAAATAAATGCTATTACATCATCTTCAACGAATATCACCATCATTCGGTGCAGTTTCCGTAGCAACCCAGTCCCAGCTCCCACTGAAGTCCACAAGTCTTTTGTTCTCCATTGTTGGAGTGATAATTCCGACAATTTTGATGAAGCAATAGGTTCTCTCTCCGTGAATTTATATGTACTTATAACTATTTATATATATAAACTCCTAAAAGTTTTATGAGCTATATTAGTCAGCTAGGATTAAAGAGTTACCATTCCCAGCTAGTTCTCGCTCAATGGTATCGTGAGTGTTTCTCCAAACAAATACAGATCATTGACCTTGTATGGACATCTTTTACAAACGCGTCTCTACCTTCTGAATTACGATTGGATAAGTATTAAGCCACTATGAATCTTTTTGAAGATGGTGCTTTCAAATTTCTTGACTGTTATTGTTGAGTGGTCATCAGAGCAACGAAATAACTACTAATACTGATTCTGAATTAAATAACTGTTCTTCTCGTATAAAAAAAAATAGTCGCAAAATTTTTGATAGTAAGTAATATATATCCTGACTCATTGCAATAAAATTTATCTTTTGATTTTATAATTATTGCGTAAATATTCACCGTTTCTCGCCATCTGCAGCGTGTCAAACACTTTGAATCGTTGATGATTACACATTATGGTATCTGTTAAGAAAAAAAGACATTATTTATGCGAACGGCTTTATGTTATAGCATATATTTCATCAATAAAACATTTTGGTTTGCATACTTGGTACCGCTATAAATTTGAAGGTTCAATTTATTAAACGTTCGATTTTTGCGAGACGTCATAAATATATACATATATGTAACCGTTCCTTCTTGGTTCGTGTGGAAAAAATTAATGTACTACCTCTTGTATGCACGTTCACGAGGAAAGTCTACTGGTACAGCGAGGATTTCAATCATTGTGTTGCATGAAATTGTCGGCGGTCTGTTATGTGACATACATTTTAAACTAATGAGGCAGGTTGTCATAAAAGAAATACATTTCGTTAACTTCCTCCATCTTATATAATACCTATGGGAAATTTATTTTCAGCTGGAGTATGAAAAAAGAATGTACGCTTTTATGTTTCTCGTTACACATAAATCGTTCGCAATTACGAAACAATGTACGGCGTGTTTGATTATTAATTATTAACTTTAACTTATGTTATTACTTTCGTACTTGTAGCAAAAAACGTGAGGTAACATGTAGATATGATTTATGATATTAATTATGCGAATGAAAGATTATTGGCTTTGTAGATGAATTGCTCTTCATTGAAGTTGTTACGAGTGATTGTTTTATATTCCCGGAAATTATTGGAGGTTTATGAACCTAATGTATAATGTAATATGTACTGTCCAATTTTCCATGAATGTCAACATACCGACTTTTATAAATTTGTCATTCACGAATGAACAGATTTTGTATAGGTACAGTGAAATATCTCTAAAACAGACACTCTCTTAGACGGATATCTCTTTTCAACAGACACTTTTTATACAACCGATATACACAGCTTTATCTTCTAATAAAAAGTTCTCTTTTAAGCGGACATCCTTTTCACCGGACACATACAGAATATTTGGCTTAGTTTTCATATTTCTTGCTGTTAATAACATTTGCAACGTAGATGAAACTGAACTGTTTTATCGTGCGAAACAAAAAAAAAGAACATTCAAGAATGTTAACCTAAACCAATTACTTGTCCTATGGCGATGAAGTAAGAAGGCGTGGATGATAACTGCCATCTTTACAGATTGAATTTTTTCACTTATTGTAAGATAGAAAGATGAGTATTCAAAGTAGAAAGATTGTACTCATTATAAACAATGCTGCTTGTCATCCACGAGACTTAGAGTTGGAAAACGTAAAAGTAATGTTTCTTCAACTATGTGCAACTTTTGTTAATCACCCATTAAACCAGGGTATAATAAAAAACTTTAAACCTTGGTACAAATCATTTATAATCCAAAGCATTTTATATGAAATAAATAACTATAATGCGAAAATTACTATGTTAGCTTATTGGATGCTATATATTTCATTGATAAAGCATGGCGAAGTGTGACAAGTACATCAATAAAGAACTGTTTTCGAAAAGCAGGATTTAGATGCAATACCAATGGCGACAGTGACGAGATTTTAGAGTAGAAGCTTGTCTACCATTACCAATGTTATCACAGCTTTCAATGCTGACTGGCTTAAACGGAACTGATGTTGAAGATTTTAGAAATACGAGGTATGATCAAAAACTACGGTGAATAATTTTATTATAAGTAAAATAATAGGTTTATATGAAAATGGAATTAATCTCCTTCAAAGTACTCTCCTAAAAATGCACTTGTCCCAACGTTGAATCCATGACTGGAATCATTTCTGGGACGCTCCTTTTCGAAGGGCTTTTAGCTGCTCTTTCGTGGCTATTTCAATGTCGGGAATGGTATCGAAACGTTTTCCTTTTAGCACAGTTTTAAATTTTGGGAAGAGCCAGAAATCGCATGGTGCCAAATCTGGTGAGTAAGGCGGATGCGGACACAAAGGAAGATTTTTCTTGGCCAAAAACTCGCGAACCAGAAGCGACGTGTGACACGGCGCATTATCGTGGTGCAGAAGGAAGCCATTTGTCCATTTTTCTGGTCTCTTTCTTCAGCAAGCTCTCGAATAGTGATTCTTCTGTTTGCACGAACAATTTGTGCCACATTTTGCACGTTTTCGTGTGTTTTTGAGGTCGATAGACGTCCCGATCGTTGCTCGTCTTCAACCGACTCATGTCCGTTTTAAAATTGCTCATATCATTTGTAAACAGTCTTCAGAGTCACCACATTATCTCCATACACCAACTTTAACATTTCATGAGCCTCTTTGGCAGGTTTTTTCAACTTAAAGCAAAATTTAATGTTAACGTGTTGTTCGAAATCCATGATACGCGACAAGACGATAAACACGGTCTCACTATATTGTCTCTGGATACTGACTAGCAAGTTAGATCGTGTTCAAACTCGACACGGTCTGTCACAACGGATCAGGCTATCGCACATTTGACATGAAATGGATATAACATCAGCAGTTTCGGAGATGAGGTACAATGTACTTAAACTAACTCGTCAAAAAGCATGTCAAACTTCCATGCTAGAATTTTTTATATAACTTTTTATTTAATAGACTTCATATTGTACTATTTACAGGCTTTTATTTATAACTATAGGTTGGTTATTATGCAAATGAAGAACATCTTTTTTTATATACAAATAAGTGTATAGACCATCCGAACTAAATCATTTCACGATAATTCCTTAAACGGACATCTCTTTTGTCTGGACAAAAGTTATGGAATGTTTTAGACAGATTTCACTGTATTTGACCATGTTTACATTATTGTATGATAACACTGTAAACTAATAGGCACGTTATTTTATAACTTTTCTGTGGCATAATGGAGATCCTTCTCCCAAACGTGTCTGCAATTTTATACTTTTGTGACTGATCATTTTTAAAATCAATATCTATAGAATTCTGAGACCAACCTCAATGATGTAATCAAATTTTGAGTCGTAACCTCCATATTACAGTTTCGTGTTTTGGATACATATTGAAATTTGAGACCTCCACACTTAATTTTGTGATTGCACTGTGGTTGGGTGGTTTGGCTAATTGTCGCACTGGCTTGGGTGTAGGCATGTAGACAGAAAAAATATCCCCTGGTTTTTTGAAAAAGAGTTTCATGTCAGTATTAACCATAAAAATATTATTTCTGATACCAACTTTTCCGTTAAGCTGAATTTTAAGAAGGTCGCAACATGTGTTTTATTAATTGTGTCTTGAGCGAATTTGACCAAGAAAATATTGTTTTCAGTATTAACTTTGCCGTTAACGTGTTTTATTAATTGAGTCAAAGTTTAATAATAATTAGTTTAAAGTAAATTTGACCATAAAAATATTCTTTCCCGTTCAAACTTTGTCAGTCACTTTCAGCCCCGTAGATGTTCAATTTCGACAAATCCCTTCTTAAATGACATCTGCAATATAAAATCCACATTCTCGTGCAATTTCACATTTCTGTCGTTAGCTTCAATAACACAATTTATTTTCCGAACTCTGGACAGAACAAAAGCAACAATTCTTCTTTTGTATAAGTGCCTTAGAGTGGTAAAATAAAGTCATCTCTTAAGTTAGGATCCCATCTAATTAAAGTGATCGATAAATCTTTTAGTCCACTCGATTACGTGTCTTCAACATCATTTTTTCAAAACCATACTTTCTTAAAGCTGCTAGTTAAACATTTGAACCATTTGCATGAACATTAACAGTAAAATTCTTAAACGTATAGTCAACCGGTTGTAATAATTTAATTCTCAAGCATGTTCGTACAACGGGAAAATATGATCGGTAAAACAATTGTGGCTACAAACCGCAGTATTATTTGTACAAGACATCTAAATTCAATTGTAGGAAACACAGTCGTATTACTACTAGATAAAGCACAATTAAACATTTCTTAGAAATAGAATTTCATCATCCTTGTATCACGTTTCTATTTAAGAACTAACATAAAGTACCGTTAACTCGACAAACAGTAGTATCTATTTTCTGCAATCTTAATGACAATAACTTATTGGAGAATAGTTGATTGAACATTATTTAGAATACGTACATATTTCAGTCGAAGTTTCAAACAAATATTTGAAAATATTGCTTTTATATGTTGTGTGCAGACTGATATACATACATAGTTACACTAGATTATTTATATTTAATCTAAAGGCTGTAGATGTTACAAATACTTTTTAATTAAACTTACTCTTGTGATAAATTAATATTGAACTTTTCTATTTGCATTGATGAATGCGATGATTATCTTAATGCACATTGAGATAATTAGAAGTTAAGTAAAAATATATCAATAATACATAATAAGTATTAAAACGTATTTGCAAGCCTTATCATGCCATTTCTATTTATTCAATCGTCTCAAAAATTGGAAGCTCTAATAAGCCCCATTTTCCATTTTCTCCATTTGAAACCGCTTTCAATTAAAATCAGATTGTATTCACATTACATCATTATTACATCCACTTGAAATTTTTGACACATACATACATGCATAGATACGATAAAATTACTGTAAGAATCTGTAAGACTTCCCACTGGTCATTGTCTTCTAAGACATGTTATGCAAAGTTGTTCAGTCAACTCAGAGGTAATGTCTGATAGATCAAAGCAAAACTGGTTAATCACAATTTAATAATCTCTACGAGATGATCTGTTTGATGAATTCTTGGGCTTATTTGCAGCTTAGTACGGCGTATATAGGAATCATGAAAAATGGTTTTAGATTTATCGCATTGAAGATGTTTTTACGTTTATTCGAAGACGCATAACATATATTACTATATTTTAGCTAGCTTTTAGTAATGCGTTCATCCAAAACTCTCTTAGAACTCTTCATGGTTGTTGTTTCTTCTCTTCTTACTCCTTTAAAAAGTTGAGAGAATTCTGAAGCAAATTCTCAACAGTTGGTTCTACCTCTATTTAATGATAATCCCCGTTTATTGGTAACCTAGCTTAAATATGTCCACAGTTCACCTACTGTATCCAATACGTTGTCATATTTTGGTGATCTGGGTTCAACCAGGTCAATATTTTCAAAAACGATTGGTTGTAACATTATCAAACGTATTGAAATCATAGTGTTCTCGTATCAAAAAAGCTGTTCTATAATGCTAACAAATATGTTGTATGGCAATGGAATATTCTTTTTCTAAATGTCTCTATAATACTCACCTTGTCACTCCTTAACATTGTTGCACCAAACTTCTTTAAGCGGCTGGAAACCTTCTACTACATGGCTCCAAAATCAGTATAGTATTCGAATATAAAGCAGGCACATCAATTTTGAAGTAATTGAAAAGGATGATTGAAGATAAAATAATACGAGATTTGGTTCGGTCTAATAATAAGACTGATAAACTGATTTCTATCTATTGTCTCTACGACTAATGCCCCATTGAAGATTTACGGACTTTGTATTTTTTCTGATATTCGTTGGAATGGATTTATGCACAAATATCTCTTTTAAATAGCAGAAAAGATAAACATAAGAATAATGACTTCTTTCGATGAACCTTTGTCAATGGTATAACCATTGTTTGATTCCTCTTTTCCCATCTGAGGATATATTAGAAATCCTGATTCACCCTCATTCAAGATTGTACATCGATGGGAAGTTACATCTTCTTCAATACCTTAGGTCTTAGGTAAGCAGTGGCTAAAAAAATAGTTTCACTGTAGTCATTTCTACAATATTCGGATGCTGTTTGAGAAATGATTATAAAAAGCTGTTATTATAAAAGGCAATGTTGAGCAAAATCTTTGCTTTTACCTTAAACCGTTTTTATAGGAATTTTTGTACCCTGTTATTGATTTCTCTGGTAAATCCTTTACGTGATGCTCTGTTTTAATATGTTCTATGACTTTTTAAAATATCAAAGCAGTTATTGAACAATTCTTGTATAGTTATTGGACATCCATCCAATAATTAGGCAGGTTAACAAAAAACTAATTACTAATTGAAAATTTAAATATCAATATAACGTATTTCTAATCTATAGACAAACCAATCATATATGTATGTATACTTTCTGTTTCACACATATTAGAACAGCAGATTTTCAATAGTTTTTTTAATGCCTATAGTAAATTATTAACGAAGCATCTCCTTGTTTAATATAATCAATTCAAATTGAACGAACGCGAACATAGCGAAATTGCATAGAAATATTAACCAAGTCTGCCATTGAAATATGTGCTCAACTGAATCTAGAGAGGAACTATCGAAAAATCAAATTGTTGCAATTTTTTCCGATAGTCAAGCAGCCACGATGATGCTGAGTTCTAACATCATCAGTTCGAAACTAGTCTGGAATGCCTTAACAGAATAAACAATTTGGGGCAAAGAAAACAGAGTTGCATTATGCTGAGTACCAGGGCACACTGGAATCAGCGGTAACGAAGAAGCTAACTTATTAGCAAGGAAAGGTGCCACAAGTTTGTTTACGGCACCGGAACCGTTTTGCGGTATAGGAATGAGTACCTAGAAAAAAAGAACTCAAAGATAGACAGAAGAGGCTCGGAGTGTTCTTTTGGCAGAATCTCTCTGTTTTGAGACATTCCAATATATATCTTCGAAACTACAACAAGGATAGAGCAAAAACCTTCCTAGAACTAAGCAGAAATAGACTACGCATCCTCACAAGTTTTCTTACGGGGCATTGTCAACTTGGGGAACACATAACAAGGATAGGTCTGAAACAGAATAGCGACTGCAGGTTCTACGGGGCGGACTTGAAAATCTGGAACAGCTGACTTATAACTGCAGTGCAATTATCTTGGTAAATTATCTTGGTAAAGACGAAGAAGAAATACCTTCTCTGAAACCATCACAGTTATAGCAGTTTATTAAAGTTCTTAGACTGGATGGGGAGCCCTGAGAGCGGGTAAACCTCAGCAGCTTACGGCTCATGCAAGGGACTACAATAAATCAATAAGTCGCAGTGCAATCTCACCCTCATTAAATCTAGTCTGATCTAATATAACCAAAATATATATAAGATAATTCTATAAGAAAGGATAATTTCCGGAAATGTTGTTCACTCCCCCCACTTTTGGTACCTGTACCATTTAAAAAGCGGTCCATTGTACATATCCAGTTACAAAAGAAACAATTTTGTCTATTAGCGGATTATCTGGAGAATATAAATGCGAGTGTTGTGTTTATTTATTCATCCGCTGAATAAAATGAATGGGTATTCGTCTAACGAAAGAAACAAGTGAAAATATCTTTATTAAATTCATAACACGGTGTGAACAAAATAGAACTTGCTTTTAAGTTCTAGCCGGTGCCGGTGCACAGACTGAAAGATCTTTAACTTATTCTCTATTCATAATTATCTTTGTACGGTAAATTATCCCGAAGTCCATGACTTGTAAACTTTGAAATGCTCTTTCTTATAAAGGATTTAAAAAAATGCTGTGTTTAATACGATCGGTACCACAACAAAAAAAGACCGATTTAATCGTGTGCTGCACCGGCATTCATGGTCGGCTCTTCTCCATAATAGATAATCTACGCCAGTAATTTCTTCCCTTTTATTACGCGACGTTACCTTCAAGCACCTCTTGCTGAGACGTGGAGTAAGCAAAACACAAGGGTGAGAGAGCTTTAATCCGAAGTTGAAGCGTGCGTGCATCGACCGTTGTTCTTCTTTTATTCTTGGGCGTTCGCCTTCCATATCTGATGGTGTGAATGCATCAGAAATAGCATTTCACGAACGGTCGCTCGCTCATTTCTTTGTAATTACTTACGGTTGCCGCAATGTTAATAAACATACTATGACTTTAATCGGCGTCCATAAAGAAAACAACACGGGCCTCGCGCGCATCCTAATGATATATTTCAGCCTAAGAACCCAACGAGCGAATGAAAACGGAATTATTATTGTGCATTATATTTCGCAGAAATCGAATTGACGACCGACATCTGGTTGTATTTTTCGTATTATTTGCATACTGGTGAGACTCGTAACAACGGCGTATGACTATTAATCACATCGTTGGTCTTTCACAGGCGAATTTTACGCGGCTGGTCTCTTACCTTTTAAGTTGCGCACAATATAATAAATAGACTTCATTAAAAAACCAGTAACTTGCTATAATTTTGTTAATTATTAATCACTTTTGACAAGAGACGTTGTAGATGTTGTGAAGCAAAATTAGATTTTTTTTGTTTGATCAGTCCAAATACTAACTAAGATACCCACAAAATTATATACCTAAGTAAGAAGTGTGACTCGAAAGTTGTAATAAACTAACAGTTATTTAGTCTGCTAGTTTTTTATTTAAGAAGATGCAGTTTAAAAGGGGGTTACAATATCCCCTCTGGAAGAGATAGTATTTTGCATATTTCAAATCTATAACCATAGGTGCCTATATATCTTTATGTAATCAAAATTAAATGAGTAAATGCTTTAGTGCTGAATTGGCAATCATGTGACTCCAGTGGCTTTGCCGTGTTTGTGCATCTTAACGAATTCTAACAGTTGATTACGCCTCACTACAGAAAGCGGCTCTGGGAGTATATTCGATACGTTCTCGATGAAAAGGCCAATTTCGCGGTGTAGAAGGGTGTATCAAGCCTTTTGTACCATTAAAAACTAGGTACCAAAGCTAACTTCGTCCTCTGCGACGTTAATGTCAATTGTAGAAACCCATGTGGATTGCTCTCGTAAAATCTGGCATTCTTTTTGGAGCTTTGAAGAGGTGCCATTAAGAACGATTGTCAGAGATGGGCGCCACCATTGATTTTCTTTAAATTGCCTCAATTTATCTCGAAGATGAGGGACCAGATAGTTGACAATTTCAATATTTTACATAATTCTTGTTGAGTGTACCGTTTTTACATGTCTAAGATTAGTATAAAGTCAATTGTGCGGTTCAGATGTACACAAACTCGTGAAACTACACACATAAAAGATTTAACAGAGAAAATTTAATATCTACTACGTCGGTAGGGTCTGGAGAATTACTTTTCACACATCAGACTACGAAAGAAAGTGAACCATTTCGGAATAAATTCATTTGTCGATACTCAACCCAAAACTAGATGCTTTGCATTCTGATCCCCGACTAAGAGAAGCGGAGCTTTACCAGAGAATGATTGACAATATTGGTCAATATTACGCATCATGGAAGGGGGAGCATAAACAAATATTAGCTATAAAAAGTATAGTTTTTTGGTTTCGACGTCGGTAAACATATCTCGAAAAGGAATACAATGCAGCGAAAATAGTAGGCCTATTTTTGTACGATACAGCAGTATATTTTATCATACAGGTGTAATCATGTGTATAAAGTTACTTTGAAGATCAGACACCGGTCCAGCTACTAGAGCAGGGGCTGTTATTCATTATTATATGCAGTGACGGTCTCAGTACACAGCAAGAGTATTAGAACTGGGCAGTGATTGATAACTTTGAGTGGTAATATAACGCGAATAGAAATGTTCCAATCCTATGCAATATTTGCAATGGAGTCATATATAATTGCTGTTTTTTATTATTACTTTGAATCTTGCTTGTAAGCAGGTCATGCTCATTAGGAAGAAAGCTTTGATTTCGAATCTCTAAAGGGAGACATTACGACTGACGAGCAGTGCGCATTAAAACAATATGGTGAACTTTTTCACTTTAATCTTGGATTCTTCTTTTTGTAGTTTATATGTAGAACAGAAAATGAAGATATTTTTTCTTGTCAATACGCAGTAATAAGTAAGTTTTACGCCAACCCTACAAAATGAAATTAACATGATGCTGTGTACTACATGTATATTGAAAATGGAAAATAATAGTGTTTCAGAGTTGGAATGTGGATTTTTCGTTTAAAAAAGGTTTTAGCATTGTGTATACTAATGGATAAATATTTAGAGAATAATCTTTAAAAACGTTTAAAAAGGACAGTCTCATAAAAACTAATGTTTAATTTTATTTGATTAAATCGTTGACATCGTAGGAAGAGGAGCTATTACTTAAAAGGATTTAATTATGAACGTATAAAATTTTTACAGGAAGTTATTAATACTACACGTCGAAGCAAAGCGAAATGAATTTAAAGTAATGAACAATTATTTTATATTATCAAATAAAATCGTTTTTGGATTCCTTCCGGGTGCTCATGTATAATTACACACAGATATACAGTCATGCGTGTTTTATACTTGAGTTTATATTGTAACGCTAAACATGATAGATTACATATTATAACAGAATATTATTCAATGTTATATCTTCTGCCAACAAAGTGCGACCACACAATGACTATAATTGGAAACATTGCTTTTAATTTCATATTACTACCGAGAACTTCATTACAATAACTGTCATAGTCCATTAGGAACCGGCCCAGTATTCTAAAAGATTTAATCACTGTAAAGGCAACGCACGCTGAATAGTGATGTTGGTTTATGTTTAGAATACGTAAATATGTATGAGTCACAAGGAGTCATGTAATTGGTTATTTCTTAAATAAATCAATGAACTGGTGAATGTTAACTTTGTGGTTTTCTTAGGTGACATAATGTTTTATATCATGATATCATTAGAAAGTCGATATTAAAATTAAAATGTTGTAATATACGGGGTGTTTTCCAGATAATTACATATATAACTATAAATAAATTGTAGTTAGTAGCTGGTAATAATCTCCTTAACTCATTCTGAAATAGATTTTCGAAATAGATAATTTACATCTATTTTCTATTGTATATTCTGTTGCACGAGTAAGATGTTTACGAAATTCCAATTATTCTACCGAAATTTAGTGTCTGTTTGTGTAATGGATGAAAACCGCTGTGAAACCCACACACAGCGATCATAAGAAACTCTGTGATGTGATTTAAATGCGAATCTTCGCTGAATAACGAGTTGTACGCTGACCGATTCGGCGGAAAAAAATAAGAAAACCTGTTGACAAAAATCCGATTATCATTCAAATTCGCTCATAAATAGTGAAGGTTACCCATGAAGGTCGTCTTTCGGATAGTAGGATGGTTCCGCATCTTACATAAGGAATACTGTTCAAGTATTACGGATTCACAGTTCAGGTTAACATCTTTAAATATAGATAGAAATTTCGAAAGGTTACGCCGGGTCTATTAATATTCAATTTTTGATAGCACGTTTTCTGAGATGTCATGTTAGGTGTATTATGATGCGACAAAATTATGGAATATGAATTATTTTAATAAATGTTAGGCATGAAATTACTTCCTTATCACCTTTTTAAACTTTTACGTAGCATGACTCTGTGGAAAATTTTAAAGCAAAAATATTAATGCAGAAATTTTAGTTATTTTGGTATGTCTCACAAACAAAAATTATAATGCATATGTGATATTGTTTTTAATGCAGGAAAATTAGTTCTAGTATCTAACTTGAGACCGTAACAACGGCCGTCATAGGTGGGCCTAGAAATTTTATATATCACAAAAATGTACACAGTCTGTTGGTCTGTTGGTTTAAATGTTGTACCGTCATAGTAATTAACTAATTCTCTACGTTATAGTAGAAGACGTTGAGTGAAGACGAAGAATGATTTTAGCTCA